>NTHP01000614.1:199534-278428 GCA_003416845.1 Oplegnathus fasciatus
ATGGCACTGCTGCACTCAGGGGTTCCACACTGGACCAGAACCTGGTAGGTCAGGACACGGGACACGGCAAGAGCCTCAGGAATGGCGGGACTCAGGGTCTCAGTCTTCATTCCACGGACCATGGTGACAAGGTTGTGGAAGAGGTGGGCCCTCCTCTCACCCTCGGTCTCGGGCAGAGTGGCCAGTTCTCTCAAGAGGTTTAGACCTGCATCTTTATCCTGGACAACACTCTTGTCCACGACAGCCTCCATGTGAAGACCCTTGACAATGTCACCTATGATACACAAGCAACATGGTTATAATGAGTTACTGTTTAGTGACCATTTTACAACAATCAACTATAAATCAAAACAAAAGGCTTACTGCGGTCAAAGACTCTTTCATTGTGAGGAGAAACCTGAACCAGAGTCAGTTCTTGCTTTCCAATGTTGGTAACTCCATATTCTCCCCTGTAGGAAGAAAACACATGGTTAAAAATACTGTACATCTTTTGCACAAGACATATCATTGTGTTCACTTACATAACAGAGCATTTTATAGAGTCTAGTATATGGTTTGACTCACTTGTGTGAGAAGGGAATGAGGATGTGGTTCTCAATGCAGGATCCAGAGGTCATGTGTTTCTTCTCATTGTCAAACTTGTAGTTGCAGGTCTGTGAGCTTCTGACCAGCTGGGCAAGAGGGTAGTGCTGAAAGTACACAAATAATCATATTAATGTAATGCAAATGTGGCTGGTATAAAAGCTGTCATGAGGTCAATATTTTTTTAATCAACTCTTGGAGATTTGTCTGAAAAGTTCACATTGCTGCCAAGGGCAGTGAGGTCTGAATGTCTTACCATGCCAGAGATAAGTGCCAGGGGGCTGGTGTGATCTCTCATTGGGACAAATTTGTCACATCTGGACAGATCCCTGTTGAGGCTGATGTCAGTTGCAATGTCCTCTCTAGCGTTGACAGTGTAATAGGTCTTGCACTTGCCGTGGATAGTGGGCTGATTAGAGAAAAAAAATATAGAATTAAGAAAGTACTACAGGCAGGTTTTTTCAAACTGTAAATATCAGCATGGTTTACTTTGAGGGTGCTACTAAAATATGCATATTTTTCATTTTGTGGTTAACCAATGTACCATGTTCTTGTTCTTGTCTTCTTCCAGCAGAGGCACAGCCAGGGCAGAGATGATACCCCTCTTGATGTTCAGGATGGTTGTTGTCTCACCATCTTCAGGGTACAGTTTCACATCGTACTCACCCTCAACCACAACCTTCAGAGGATATCTAAAAGAAAATGCATGATATTTGAATTTCATCTAATCAAAATCTGGTGATAAAAGTTTCATGCAGACATCAGTTATTTTCACAGAGTCACATACTTCTCCATTTCAGCAGCAAAGGCATCAGAGCTGGGTGCAGGACTGAACACAGGGTTGCCCTCTGCGTCCATGTCGGCCACTTCACTCAGGCTACAGCCAGTGGTGCGGACGATGAAACTACAAGTCTGAGGTACTTCAATTTCAACCTGTGAGAGAAGGTAAATGTTTTTTTTTATGTCACTCTCTGAAGAAGAATCACATGACTTGAGATGATTGCAAAAGATCTTTCTCCTACCGTGCAAACAGCCTTGGGTCCATTCTTGAGCTGTGAGGTTCCGCTGATGGCATTCAAAGACTCAGCTTCATATCGGTATTCATACTTGTGTAGGGTCTTGTACCTTTTGGCCACTAGAAGAGAAAATCAATGTTTAGAGGAGACTTTGTATGCAAAACAAGCTCTGTACTTCCATGAAATTATTGTAAATGTGTAGACTGGATGTCAACACAAAAATGCAACTTATTAGCATGAGCATGATCACAGCAAGTAGTCTGGTGTAACTTACGCAGGCAGGTTGGCTGATCTTCATCTTGGGCAACTGTTAAAAAAAAGTAAAATAATTATTTTGTTGTAATTCTAATGGAGCTGAAAAGAATCAGATTACTTAAATAAAATAAAATATAGCACAACTACACTAATCCCTAGGTCATGATTACTATTGTAGCATGTCTCCACACATAGGTGGGTTAACATTTGACTTTTATGACAAATTGTTATTTCCTTATTTTTAAAGTTTAAAAAATATACTTTTAAAGGTTTGTGAAAAGAAGACAATATAATTTAGGAAATATTAGATTAAAGAACATGCGTCAAAACAGTGGATGATCATATGCCAAATTGAAAGAAAATAACTCCAAAAAAACCCCCAAAACTATTAATGTTAAACTATGTACAGTGTCCAAAGAAATGCTTTCTAAGAACTACTCACAGGCCAAAGCAGATGTGCTGAGGAGCAGCAAAAGGCAGAGCTTTGAGTCCCCCATGATGGGTTCGTTGAAGCTCTCTCCCTTGATGTCGGCGAGTACTCAGACGAGACTGATTTCTCAGCCTCAGCTCGGGACTTTTATACCCTCAGCCGGGCTCTGTCAGAGGACTGGGAGGCACAGACAGTGCAAAGTCCACACCACCCTCCTGTGTGGAGGGACAAAGGCAAAAGGTTTAAAAGGATACTCATTGCTCAAAGCACAAGATTACAAAACTGATCAATTCTGTTAAATCTTCAAAATCTTTTTACTGTATTAAAAATGCATTTTATGGATATTTAAATGCATCTAGGACTTTGGAAAGTATATTTTGATTGACTGATTAAAACACACAAAAAGTTAGCCTTATAAGATACTGGCAGTTATATAATACTTCACTACTTCTAATATAATTGAGATATCCATGAAGTGTTGTTGTATGGTCACAGTGATTTTACTGCTTTCAGTCAAATCGAAGCCCTTTTCTTGGTGTTGTCCATTTGTCGATAAAAGAAGTAACACTTGGAGGTTTAATAAGCCATTTATTTATATAAGAATTATTACATTTCCCCTGATTTACTGTTACTCATTGTGAAGATTCATATGAAAAGGGTTAGACTAAAGGAGTTTGTCTTAACTTAAAATCTGGGTAAAATATTTCACAGTTCAGGATCCCAAGGTTTTAAAGGTCCATAAACGGGCCGAAGTTGATATTTTTGAACTTCTGCTTTAAAAATACAAAGTCAATCAATGAAGTTTACAAGCTAACAGCTCCAGTAGGAATTAGGCCACTGATAGACACTCATTAGTGAACACTGAGTGATCAAGGCATGCTCCAAACACAAGTCCCTGTTGATGAAAAGATGATAAACTTACACAAAGTCCCTCAAGATGAAAAGATGATGAATTTATCAGCTGATTAATCCGTTGGTGATACTGAACAAAAAGAAACCACCACCTTAAAGCAGCATTTCCTTGGTTATGTTAATGTTGGTTTAGTCCTTTAGTGTTGGTTTGCTCATTATATTTACTGATTTATTTAACAGGGACAGCTCAAGTTAATAAACATTTCTGTAAATGAGCCAGAGGTAGGCAAAAGGCATTTTTTATCTGCAGTTACAGCTGTGGTCAGTTTTACATTTATTTAATTATCTTTAAGTACAGTTATTAAACACAACGCTACACACATTAGGACTATACTCAATGCTTTAAATGGGAATTTGGCTAATCTTTAAAATAACTGTAGTTATAATACTTACAGTATAGTACCTTGTAAAAGAGTTAGATGCTTGTTGTTCTGCTTCCACTGCCACAAGCCAAAATGAAAAGAATAAAAACAAACCTCGATATGGGTTAGATGATGAACTTTGATCTACGAAGATTCATGCAGAGTTTGATTTGCTAAATTGGGACTGCAGTCTAGTTTGCGGCAGGTACAGCACATGCAATGAATAAACAGCGATAACCTTGGATTGGCTAAAGTCTTTTCTTTTATTCGATTTTATTAATCATTTTAAGTGTTTTTCATTACTGTGCAAAGTTTGAGAGAAGATTTAAAATGTTAAAAAAATAGTAATCTTTTGTTCTTTTGTATATCGATCATATAACTATATCTGAACGTTGTGTAATGGCCTGTTGCAATATACCTCCATCAGCACCTTTCAAAAGTCTGTCAGATACTGACAGTGTTTGCACTGACAGACATGTACACAGATACAGTCCAAAGGGAGCTTGAGCCTCTGAACACTTTGTGTTTCATTTGAATTTCAGACATTTAGCTGATACTTGAATCATGCCAGATTTTCACATATTCATAGAAATGTAGATATTTTGTTTTAAAAATTATCGTCTTTGCTGAAAGACAACTGTAGCATTGCAATTGAGCAATGATCTCAGAGGGTCTAATGGGAAAGGATACTTTGGGGAAACATGTCTAAACATAGTTACTAGCACACTTTTGTATTTGAATCATATAGTACATGAAGTAGAAAAAGATCTGTTGTTTGAAATATTGTATTCGACAGACAGTTTCTAACAAACAATCCAAATCACCACAAGATATCAAATCTGTATGTGCTGTGTAAAGACTGTAGCGGCATACATGTAGATTGCACAAACCCAGTCACAGCAATGTGAACCAGAACACCTCAGCACATCAGTATTACAAAATCATGTTCATCGCTACATCACCTACAACCTAAGTAATCACTAAGCAACAGAGTGCTAAGTGATATTAGTTTGTACAAACAAAACAGTGTATTCTGTAACCACGTCTGTGTTTGCAGCATACCATTTTTCCCTTTTACATATTTATTTTTGTTAATTTTTTGGTTTTGATGTTGTGAGCTGTAGCTGATTTGCGTTTTTTCACTGGAGATCTTATAAATAGCCACTCTATTGATTTTCCTCTTCTTTTTCTGTCAGTTTATGAAGTCTGGCAATGGCTGCAGATGAAAAATATAATAATAAGAAGAAGATGAAGTTAGAGAAGGTGAAGAAACGGAACACACCACTGTGAGCTGATCCCATCAATTTTGGTCTTGTTTTTTTCGGTCAAAAGAAATGAAAGAACTGCACGGCTGTCCACCTGATGAGGCCCATGAGAGTGATTATAAACTCATTGACCCACATCACAGGAGACAGACATGTGCAGTCCTCCAGCAGGGCAGCTGTAGGCACTGCCCAATCAATTGTTGGGCATAAAGGTCAACTGTTTAATCTACTTAGAACAATGATTGTATTTTGTAAGTACTGTTCCACTTTATTATTTGTTTATTTCCCATTGTTAAAATGTAGTCTGAAAAGTACATATAGCATCCTGACGGTGCATGGTCAAGCTGCATGATAACATTACCACATGGCAGTTTGAAAGAGAGACAGCAGTGCAGATATTATTGACTGTATGCTTTGTTCTGTGTAATCAGTGGTTATCTGTAGACTTCTTAATCACATTTTCCAACCTGTCAGTATGGATTGTGGTGCTGAGTGGTTGGCCAAATCCACAAACATCAGCTTTGTCATCACATAAGCTTTGAGTGATGCTACTTGAAACAAGATTATCAAAATGTTTCTATCGGACAAAGATCACACACTGACTGCTTATTATTGCAAACCAAAAAATGCTGTAGCCCTTCAAATTACAATTAGAATAAAACAATTATTTATTTTTATTTTATCTCATCAAGACCACGCAATAACAGGTAACTGTGGATAATTTTTGACTGCATAAAACTTCAGAATTATACATGGAAAACATGAGGACCAGGCTTTCACCATGTTCAGAAAACAATCCAACTTAAAAGAAACATTTGCTTTTGGTGGAATAATTGTCGGACCTTAGGATCTTATTTGGATTGCCGTACATTTTTCTGCTAAAACCAAACTGTCAGCATGTCATGGTGGGCAAGGTACTGCTTTTAAAAGGGATGAGAGGAGCTGAAGTGATTGGCCACAGCTGCTATCGACATATAATCTGTGAGATTATGGATTCCTTTAAACCCCACCCTGTTTCCAGGTTTGCCATGTGCATCCAGCCATATGCCTCTGGCACAATGCAGACTGGACAGCAATTTGCACTTTGGGCCTTTATGCTTGAAAAGGGTGCTCAGATGCAAAAGAGCAAAATACAGAAGCCAGAACATGTCATCCCTCTGTCTCTCCCCATGTGTGTCTCTGCAATCACAACGAAGGGTGGAGAATGATGATAAAAAACGGTACTAATATCTTTGTAAGAACATTGTCATTTGTAACATAAATGAAGCTAAATTGACCGTTTGTTCATTCGCCCAATAGAAACAATGCATGATCCAAATGTCAACAAAAGCGTAATTTAATATTATATAAATTACTGTAATCTGGCAGACTGGTAATTACACATTTTTTATTCTGTCAGACCTCTCAACCTTCAAGTCAAGTCAATTTTTATTTATATAGCCCAGTATCACAAATCACAGTTTGCCTCAAGGGGCTTTACAATCTGTACAGCATACGACACCCTCTGTCCTTAGACCTACGACTCAGATGAGGAAAAACTCCCCCCAAAAAAACCTTCAACAGGGAAAAAAATGGAAGAAACCATCANGGGGGGGGCACAGTTGATCACGTTATTCCCTTGGACAGTAGTCATGCTATGATTTGTTGTCCTCATAGAGAGACTGAGAACTTGTCTTCTTCCTCTGTAAAAATCTGCTGTGGAGTACCAAAAGGATCTATTTTAGGCCCTATTTTATTGTGTTTAAATATTCCATAATTGGACTATATTTTTTCTAAAACATAACATTTTGCGCATGATACCCTACTGTACCTTCCTTGAAACCGAGTGTTGCCTGAAGATGTTAAATGCTGGATGGCAAAAGAAATATTCCAGTAGTTTAACAAAAGCAAGACAGATGTCTTCATCTTTGGTCTAACTAATGTCCTTGGGCATCTGTCCTTAAATATACATATCCATACTTTTTGATTTTACCCTAAATTTGAAAAATTGTCTCAAAAAGTTAAATTTGGTTGAGAGCTGTTGCTTTTTCCATCTTCGGTCTGTTGCAAAATTAAAATCTGTTGTCATGATTAGATGTCATGTACATTCATTTTTTTTATTGTAACAAAGTTTGGTCATGGGCCAAGAAAGATTTAGCAAAACAATTTTTTTTCACCTCTCCTCCATGTCTCCATTTAATAGCTTCCTCCAAACATCACCAAGTTTGTTACAGAATATATCTGTATGAGTACCCTCAATAAAAAGTTTTTCATTTGCTGGATGGCATCTTGTACTGTTTTCTTATAAATGGTTGGCAAGGTCTTGGCAAAGTAGACGAGGCCCATTTTAAATAAACAGACCGAAGTCTTGAGTGCATTATGCTATTGCAGCAACTTTTAAGGGACAAATGCACATATCAACTCCTGGCCATCATATCAACTTTAGCGATCCTGCTAAATTTGATGGCATTTCACTTTATGAGGAGCTGTAACAACATGATAGATTAAATGGCCTTAACTCAGTGTTCATGAGTCTGTCTCACTTGAAATTTTACACAACTCATCGTTGTAGAAAGCCATAATATATAAACCATAAAAGATTTAAATATTCTCTAAAATATATTCTCCAAAAATCAGCATTATTGTCTACCAGTATGTGTTGTATTAGTGTATATTGAATATGCATTGGTTGATATGCAGTCCTGTATTTTATACTCAGGAAATATAGATTGTATTTTTTAGCACAAAAAATGCATTAACCTGCAACACTGTTAACTGCATAATACAGCTTGCAATACAGTCTTTTACAGTTTACTGACCGATCAGTCAATCTGATTGAGCAAACACTGGCTGAAAGTCCAGACACAATGAAGTCATGCACAGGGTATCGCTGTGTCATAAACCACCATGTTCACTCGAAGTCATATTGTTCTTCAGCTTTATCTGGAGCTGACAGATAGCACTTAAGACCAAACCTGATAAAAAACTTCACTGATAGAACCATTCTATGAAGACTGATCAAAGTTTATCACGTACTGCACAGCATGGAGAACACATGTATGTATGCATGCACGCATACATAAAAGATGTGCAGGAATCTTTACATTTCTGCATTATTAGCACAAAGATAATATGTTCAAATATTAAGAGTCTCAGTCAGAGAAATTTGTTTTATTCTTATATGATTGACTTTCAACCAACCAGGTTGCCACATTTTTGCTAAAAATATAGAGTAATTCAACCTGTTTAATTCTTGATACTGGGTAGCATTACTTGGTTATTTGGAGAGTTAGTTCATTAGAGTATTTTATGCTACACAGGTGTTTATTTTATTGTATGTAAAAAAACAAAACACTCAAAATCACAAAAGAAAGCACTGAGTGCAGTGCACACTGTGCGTGAATGTGCACAGCTAATTTTATCTGTGACTCTTAGGTGAAGAGATGTGGTTTTTTTTAAAAATATAAATTCTACCCAGAGAAGAGTATATGGTCACCAAAATTGATAACTACAGTGTCAGTGTTATTTTAGAAGTATGATTGCGCATAGCAAAACTCATTCTAATCAGCACATTAGATTTTGAGTTAGTCACATACAGACAAACACACATACAGACAAACAAACAGAAGCATTTATGTAGCCTCCTTGGCTGCGATAATAAAGGTGAGCATTAAGTCCAAATTACCAAAAGTGCAATGCATTAAAATTCCCAACCATAAATTGTGGCAGGAGCATCCCATTGTGAAACTTTCTGGCCTCGTGAATATTTTGTTCACAAAGTTATGTTATGTTTTGTCTCAAATGTGCTTTTTGCTTGTGCCCCATCAGGCAAAAATGATTGCACGTGAGACATTATCATTGAAAAGATATGTATCGATATCCTCTCAGGGATGTGTTGCATCAGTACAGTTACTGACTGAATTGTTTATAACATGAAAACATTAACTTTAAATTTTCGAAAGGGGAGTTCAGTCAATCAATTATGTTTTTTTTCCATTGACTTGGATTTCAGAAGAGTTCAGAAATGTAGAAAAGTTGCTTGCAATTGCAAAAACTGCCTATGTGAGCATACACACGCACACATACACACGCACACAGACAAATTATTTAAACCACCTTCTTAGTTGAAAGTCCCTTTCCTATCACCTCTATTGTCCTTGCAAGTTGACTGCAGGACATACACACACACAGTTCTCCATCTGTACAGAACATACAGTATACTGTGCCTGTACAGTACATCATATACATTGCACATTTGGCTTTCTTCCAGTAGACATATGCACACATGCATTTACAGGTACACACATGCTGTGACTGGACTTTGGCAAAATTGTGTCGGATTCAACCTTTGTTCTACTTCTGGAGACCTGACTGACTGTATTCTGCCACAGTAACTACAGTATGTTATGAACATATAAAAGCATCACTGATACATGAGTTAATGCATTGAATATACATCAGGGAAATTTAGGGGTGTAATTAATTCGTTATGGTATGAAGTTTAAATGATAATCCTGTTCACAAACAGACACACAAACTCTGGCCTTTCTACACACAAAAGTTATGACTTAATCAGGAAGCGTAATTCATCACTGCAACAAAGAAAGTGAGACCCCAAAGAAATGGGGTACAGGAACTAATATGTTGGCCATCTTAGTTTGTGTTAGCGTGCTAATGTTTTCTAATTAGCATTAAACACAAAGTACAAATGAGGCTAATGGGAATGTTATTAGTTTTTCAGGCATTTGGTCATAAACCAAAGTATTGGACTAACTGAAATTTTGACCTGGTGATGGCGCCAGATGAAGGCTTCAAAGTCACCACAGTTGGCAATCCATCCTATGGTTGTTGAGATATATCAGTAAAACCAAAAATGTCAATCTCATGGTTCCGCTCTAGGAAAAGTCAGAGTATCACCAAAGTCTTTAGGACATATCCTCCAGGTAACTTGAATGTCTGTACTAAATTTCATGGCAATCCATCCAATACTTTCTCTCTGAACTACAAATGTCAACCTCATGGTGGCACTAGAGGAAAATTCAGGAGATAATCAAAGTCAGTAAGTTTCATCCTCTGGGGAACATGAATGTATGTACACAATGTTATGACAATCCATTCAATAATTGTTGAGATATTTCAGTCTGGACCAAAGTTGTGCTTAATCATTTAGTTCATGAAAATGTCACAATAGTGAAAAATGGCCATCATAAATTCTCAGAGCCCAAGGTCCAAATAAGTTGTTTTGTCTGAGTAATTTCTAGGAGGGTCTACTCAGTATTGTTGCAAGTCTCAAGTGAAGTCATGTGTAAAAAGTGCATAGTGCAGAGGATCTTTTCTGCTTTTAGTTCTTAAAAATGAAACACTTAGAAATTAATTGTTTTGGCAATAAATGTTCAGTGGCACTTTTAATATTTATAGTAATATTTAGTACTTAGAATATTAAATTACATTTTGATATTATAATAGTACCTGTTGTAATAATTAATATGTATTATATCACATTTACAATATTTGTGTCACACATTAACTTTGAGGTCACTAGAGAAGAGGATTGAAATAAAAATGGATCATCTGAATAAAGTTTCGCAAACACTAGAAGAGGATTCTTAAAATAATACATTTACTGTACATATAATCAGCAGTGGCGTTTTTAGACTTTTGTAATGGTCAAGGGTGACAACAGAGCTTGAGATAACAAGTTGGGAACCAGGGCAGCGCTTGGGCTGACCAAAGGCCATTAGGACACAGACATTTATATGTTTGAAAAGGCATTAGTCACAATTTGGTCCTATAACGCCTTTTTAAGTGGTTTTATATCACATATAATATATACGTATATGATTCATGTGATCATCAGAATTTCAACATGTTAATACCATAAAAGTCTAAAAAGCCATCGAATCAATAGATCTAATCGTCCATAACAGTGGGTTGCTGTTCACAGATGATTATTATGTAATTATTATATTATTAACATATTACTATGTCAGTCTTACATCATCTAATGCAAAGAAGTGTCATCATATGCTATATTGTCAACTCAGAGCTGCATGTACTGTTCCTTCCTGCACCATCATAACAAGAGTCAATGCCGTTTTCTGACCAGCCCCTAAAACAAAACCTGTAATATGAAATAAAATGGATTTAAGGTCCAGTAAGCATTTTATTAAATGTGAATCATTTATGACATAAATAACTACTTAACTTTAAAAAATATAATTCAAATCTAGTCGTGTGTTGCCTTACGGCAGAAGCTTTACCAACACATGTTCACACACTAAATATCCCACTACAATGTCAGTGTATTCAAGTCATTCAGTTACAGTCTACAGCTAGAAACGTCTAGGAAAGTCTACTCAGCATTGCCACTATCAACACAGCACAATAAAAAGTGAAGTAGTGCAAAAATGATAAGCAGGCTGCAGGTTTTACAGCACATGTAGTTTATCAGTGTATCAGTATATGGCCACATGATTCTACTGTCTGTAGACTAATCATGTCCTTTCGATTGCAGCACGTCCTAAAAACCTGTAAATATATAGAAGTTCAAAATCAATTTTTCTTTTTGAGATGTTGCTGTAATTGTCACAAACAAACAAGATTATTACCAAGATGACTGATAGCACAGAAGGGACTGGATCTGTGGGAAATTGCCTGAGGCCACAAAAAGGAATAAAGTAATAAAGGAAAAAGAAATGGCACTGTTTTTCCACAAACAGAGCTGACATGGTCAACATTTGAGGAGGAAGCTAAAAGCAGAGAAACACTTCGATTATACAAACAAAATGGCTTTTCCAGGTTCTTGTTCTGATCTAAAATGGTTATTCAACTAAGAAAGAAAACACATGCTTTCTTTACAACATGAAGCCACAGTGTTTATGGGACATAAATACTGAATGATAAATGATTTTTTATCCATAGTATTATTTTTATGGTAATTACATCAAAATATGTCAGTTAATAGGCAAGAATACAAAAAATGTGGTGCCATCTGGACGTATAGAAACATTACACATGACTTAACATGCAGATTGTGACTGTGTACTGATATGATTTTAAATGTTTGTATCTCATGTTGTCTTGGTTTTATGTACCCTGGAAAGTAGCATGGATACTGTGTAAAGTATAGAAATAATGTGAATTGAGCGTATTCAAAATGCACATACATAATTGAAAATGATTCAAAGAGTATGTTATTGTACCTCAGTCAAGGAAAACTTGAATTTCAGTGTCATGTGCTCCCTAAATATTGACAGAGGACTATGGAGGGGAGCATTGCCCCTTCACTCTGTGTAATGTAAAGACAGACAGATCAATACTTGAGGAGTGTGTGCTGCTTTTATAGCTGCAGTGACTTCTTGTCACTAATCATGTGGAAGATTGGAGGACAAACAGAGGGTCAGCAACATTTAACACTATTTTGCAACATACATAGACCTTCTATCCTTTCACATCAGGAAAGTGAAACCCAACTGCATCACCCATTACGACACAGTAATGTAGTCAAGTATCTGGAACATAGTATACGAAGTAAGAATTTCTGCAATTATTGAAATTTTCTTGCAGAAATCCACCTAAAAGTATGATAAAAACTTGATAAACTCAGACTGAGGGATAAGCTTATTGCTCCCATGATGATCTAAATGTTTCTTCTGAAGTGCTTTCACACATTGAATTCATGTAATCATGAAAAAACAGTATTTTTAAAGTTGTTTTTTTAAGGTATTGGCACAAAATCAATTAATGGGTGGAGGTATTTCAAAAGGTCACTAAAGGTGACCTGTTCTGAGTTTGTTTGATGTGTATTTCATGCTAACTTAAAAACTTTGTTTAACTAGTAATATTTCATTTTTTTAAAGTATATGTTAATAATATATGTTAATAATGAAAAAAAACAATACTTTGCAAGGAAATATGTATCATTTTTTAGTTTGAGAGCAAAAGAAAAAACATTTTAGATACAGTATGAGACCTGTGTATGTGTGTGTGTTGTTGCATGAACATATCTGTGTGGATAAAAGAGTGTTTTTGTGGCAATAACATACTGTAATGTACTACCAAAACAAGCAGGAAGGAGAAATGACACAACATGGCACCACTACATCCAAATACAGAATACTCTTTAGTAATTGGCTAGAAGGGGACTGTGCCCGTTAACACCCCTAGCACAAATAAATAGCTCTGTCTGACCCCATAAAGCCCACCCATCAGCTGAGTTCAAGCTTTATGACAGGCTACTTAATAACCAACCAGCAACACTACAGCACCAGCAGAGTGGAGGGACGTCAGTGGCCTCTAGTGGATCATTTTGTTTCTGCAGAACAACACAGACACAGACAATTGTCCCTCTCCACTCAGTATTACTACATGACTACACTGTCTCAATCCCAGCTGCAGCCATTATGTCCTGTTGTAGTGTCCATGAGCAAGACTTGCTCACTCTTTAAACTTCTGTCCTGGATTAGAGCATCAGCTTGATGCCAGCACTGCCAATGTATAAGATGAAACAGCAGATTCAGCTAAATGTTAACTTTGGTGATATTTGATTAAACATATGTGTAGTTTGATTTAATTGGTCCGCTATCCATTATTACTGCACTTTCTAGATGAGCTTTTAATTTAGGAAAAGACAAAATACACAACAATACAACAGTGCCTCTGTTGGGGGAAAAAAATAACTAATAATAATAATTTTTGACAGAAGAAAACCTTAACTCAAGGTCCACTTATTAGCTCACAGCAACATCTCACAATCTTCATCAGCAGATAGAGTTTGTTCAGTTGCCGTGGAGATGGTTTTGTGTCAATAATTAATATCTTCAAAAATAACCATTTTCAACAAATATTTGACCTAACATTTTATGCCAGTGAGAGTGATAATGGTTATCAATCAACATTTAGATCATCAGGGTCCACTTACAAGCTTTTTCCAGAGATTTCAAGTGCATCTCACAGTCTTGAGAAGAACCTATTAAGTGCATGAACCTGGAGTTTTTTGTCCTTTTGGTTAAACTAAAGTTCCCAATATGAGAATTAATGTTCTGTTGTGTCTGTTTAATCTTGCTAGGGTTTAGCGTGTGATACCCTAAAAACAACATGCATATACAGGTTTATAGTTTACCTTATATAGGCCTTAACATGGTGTTTTATAACATTTAAAATGGTTTGACCTGTAGTGGCTACATGGTAAGTGGTGTTTTATTCTTCATATGGTAAATTGCCCCTTAAAAAATATATATTAAAGCGATCCTTCTGTTTTAAGAGAATCACAACAATGTTTTTCATCTGCATTACTCCAGCAACAACGGGCCTGTGACAGCATTAAGTTGTAAATTGGCAATAACAACAAAAGCACCTCAGACTACTTTATCGCTCCCCCCCGGTCTGTATTGTACTCACTCTTAGGTAGAGATAAACACTCCATGTGCTTATAGAAACAGGTGTCAGGCTTCAGGAAGAGACACACACACACGCATACACACACAGTTAATTATTTATCCACTCACTGAAATGCTGACATACACACCACCCAGCCTGCAGTGTCACTTTAGCCTACACAAGAGAGGTTACTGTCATAGGTACTGATGGACGAGTGCATCTTCAGAGAGGCTGAGGGAGAAGTCACACTGGGAAAAGATGTTATAACTTGATTATGTAATACCACTACTTTCTTGTGCAGCTTGTACCACAACATTAGAGTGATTTGCGATGGATTAAATACATTTGTTTTTGTTTGTTTATTTATCAGAGCACATAATGATGCTGGTGTTTATAGGCTGTAATTAAAAAGACTGGCCACCAAAGATGGTATCAACACAAGAAGACACTTTCTGTATATTTTTCTGGGGGGGTTTACATCTTAATAATAGTAGTATGCCAATATTTATTGTCATATTTACTGTAGCTTATTATAGAATTGCTTTATCTAAATGTTACTGTAGAATTACTGTTTTTTTTAATGGACTTCTGCATGATAATATGTATGTTTGGTGCACTTGCTGACTGCTTCTCCCAGTATCAACATTTCCCCTCAAATGTGAACCGTTTATTTTAGATATTGTGCTAATAATAGTCTCCAGTGATAATTTTCCACAGGACGCTGCTGCGACTGTTTCTACGATGGAAGCAGCGAGTGTGGACGGATCCATTCAGCGTGCGGGGGGGATTTAAAGAACGACACACATACTACAAGTCGGCAAATCATTATAAAACACCTTTTTTGACAAGAGCTACATTTACTTTTGACACTTATTCTCATCTTCTCATTCTTTATCATTGCAAAGTGTGCTCACTGCTCCAGCAGCCACACGAAGCACGTTTAATCGCCCTCAAAGAGAAAAGAAAACCCTTTAGTTGTGACTTGGGCAAGTCGGATGAAAACCGAGCTCTGTGCCACATCTTCCACTAAATGATAAAGCCGCTGCACCGGGAACTGGAGGCAGGACGGACTAAATAGGAACCTAGCTTAAAAAAAAACGACATTTAGGCTAACTCTGGGCAAACTTTATATCTTTTTTTTCTTTCTGAAAGTGTTAGACGGTTGTAAAACTCACTCGCGCATCTTAAATTATTCTCGTGTTGTATTTTTCACAGAGTTTTATCAAAAGCAGGAGGTGTTAGGTCAGACTAACGTTAAGTTAACGGTTAAGTTAGGCTGCCGGTGACGTCATAAAGTGGGAGAGTGGGCTCAACCTAGAGTGGACTTTTTCAACCGGAAGACTCGTAAACAACCCTTACTCCTGAAAGAGGTAAGTTAACATCACTGTATGGAAACAAACTGCTAAAGCTGCTGTACGTTAAGGTCCCCAAGTCAGGAGGGTGTTAACAAGGGCTACACCCATACAAGACTAGCCTACATCTCACCTACACTTCCTAATATGTTAAAACTGTTTTAAAGTATACCCAGCCGTTGGCAGACTAATATATATATATATATATATTTAGCTTGAAACATAATGTAAACAAATCCTGAATAAATGTAATTGGTATTAATGTGTATATTTAGTTGAAAGCAAAGTAGGGCTGGGCCATGTTACAATATTTATAAGCACATGTTCCTATATCACAAGGCTATATCATGTCACACTATGGTAAGCACAGTGATCAAACAAACATTTATATGTGTAAATCAGATACTTCAATAACTTATTAATATATAAAAAAAATAACTAGTAGAGTAGCTGTGTGTGTGCAATGATTGTTCTGTGTGAATGAATTTGTCTTGTGATCTTTTGTAGTTTGTTTTCATGTCTCTTGCACAAGATATCTCAATGAGATTTGCTGAATAAATAAAGCTTAACCAAGTAAATAACTAATCTTTGTAATTTTTAATTTACAGCTCGCTTGAAAAAGTTATTTTGGACAACAGAAATCTGTAGAACGATAATAGAAGTTCATATAATCGCTTTAAGATTTTGCTGAAAGTCTATAAATGATAATATTGAGTTATTGCCCAGCCCTAAGAAAAATATATGGTGTGATGGACAAAGACCTACAGCTAAAAGATGTGTCAAGCTCCTTTGCCTACTCCGGGACAATCCGTCCCTGAAAACTTGTGTCTTGCCATAATTATGCTTGCCAGCCCACTAATTTATATTACTATTCCACACTAGGGCTGCATCTAATTATTATTTTGTTATCGATTAATCTGCCGATTATTTTCTTGATTAATCAATTAATTGTTTGGTCTATAAAACATTAGAAAACAGTGAAAAATGCCCATCACATTATGTGATGTCCTCATCAAATGTCTTGGTTTGTCCGACCAATAGCCAATTTTCACATTTGAGAACCTGGAACAATCAAATTTTTTGAATTTTTGCTGGAAAATAACTTGAACGATTAGTCGATTATCAAAATAGTTGCCTATTAGTTTTCTGTCGATCGACTAATCAATTAATCGACTAATCGTTGCAGCTCTATTCCACACTATAGTTTAGTAGTGTGTAGTGTTTTTATTTTATCTCACACTTTTTAATGACAAAGAGACCAAAGCCAACATGTGAAGAGTGTGTTTCCAAAATTGAATAAGCCCACTCACCAGTTGACAAACTCACTAAAATGTAAATAAACATGCTGAATTCGCAGTCGTGAGTTATTGCTCAAAAGACAGCTACATTTTGAATATGCAATATAACAGTTTGTAGACTGGACAATATCAAACAATGTATGATGACACTAAACAGCATTAAAACATTGCTGTATTAGACTAAACTGTCTTGAAACCAATGGCAACCATTTGAAATCTACGCACACAGAAAATATGTTCATGTCTCTCTTGAGTCTCGATATATCTTCTGCCCTGCATGTGCCCCAGATTGATAGTTACACCACCTCCCTCTCATAAGCCTTAGCACTACTATCCTGTTGCCTTGACTACTGGTGTGTCGGGGGACTTCATCCTGATCCACTGCATGATTTTCTCTGACGCTAGTTCAGAGAGACTGCCACGAAGCAGCGCTGAAAGCGAGAATAACTGGAGAGCTCATTTACTCTTTTTCTTCTTCTTACACCGGCCCAACTCCTCACCCACCTGATGCAGTCTTAGTTACCAGTAGTTCACCTTACTTCAGGCTGCAGTGCTGCTCTGCTCACGAGGCACGGTGCAGACAGCTTGAAAAATATTTTCTCCATTGGGTTTTTGCAGAGTTGAGGATGGGAAATGTTCTGTCAAATGTCAGTTCTATTTTGGGGGGAAAAAAGGGGAAGTTGTCCAGTTGATTAACAAAGGCTGCTACTAACGCTTATTTTCATGATCTATTGACCCGCTGATTATTTTTTGGACTAATTGATCAGTCCATAAAAGTGTCAGAGAATACTGAAACATGTCCAGAATACATCTTTAAATGTCTTGTTTTGTCAACCACTAGTCCACAACTTAGTTATGAAATTTAATATCATAGAAAACTAAAACAAAACAGTGAATATTCACAATTTAGGACTTTTTGTCCCTTACAAAATGACTTACACGATGAATTGATTATCAAAATAGTTGCCAATTAATTCGGTCCATTTACTTTTTAATTTCTTTGCCCAAGAAATAATTTTTTTTTTACAATTGAATGTAAACTTTGACACCACTTTTGTTTCCTACACCCACCAACTGATACTGTCAGAGGCATAATGAGCTCCATCAGCTGCGTGTCATTCTTTATGGACGTACTACTGTATCTGTATCTAAACACGCACCCTTCATCTCTCCTCTTCTGACTCTCTTTGGAATTTCTTCTTTGCCATACAAAAAGTATTGAGCATCTGGGGAAAGAATAAAGCCTGTCTTTGTTGTGACAAGCCATTACCTAGGAAATGAGGTGGGCCTGAGAATGGCAAACAGCAGTGAAACTAGCCTGGTCTGAGGTTTACAGGATCTCCACTGTAGCCTTAGGGAGGGGGATACTTGCACTGGAGCCTGTGTGAAACAGTCTCATTAGGCAGGGAAGCCACTGGAAAAAGTGGACCATACAGACCAGGGATGGCTATGGGGGTTGGGGACAGGGAGAGAGACTGCTGTGTAATCGAGGGGAATTGCAAACACTGAATGTGTAATGGCAATCTCGAGGGGCTGTTGTGTATCAACCAATGCTTGCGGCCTCTGTTCAGTTTACAAACTTATTCTGCAACTCCAGCAGTCGAGGCAGTGAGAGCGAGAGTCTGTCAGCAAAGGAGGTCATGTAGATGACGGAGCAATATCTAGAAGTTATTTCTGTCCACATTTCAAAACATTTTCCACTGTGCCAAGTGGCAACTTCAAAAAATGACACCAGATTTGTTCGGTTCCCAGCTGTGAAAACATATAAAACATCCTGTTAAAGCTGAAATGCAGGCCTGTATGCTTACATAGGAATCACTTACATTTTATAAGCACAAATGAAATAACACACAGCTAATTGCCCAGTGTACTGAGGCAAGCAACGGTCTGTCATGTGTGATAAAAACAACAATTATAAGGCATCTGTTTACACTAAATACCAGAAATTTGCTTGATCAAATGCCCCGAAGATCGTCCTACTTTGTGTCTGATCCGAAAAACAAAGTCTCTATAATAATATGGAATAAGCCTTAATTGCAACCCCTGCTTTATCTGTGGGATTCTAGTTTAGTGTTAGGCTTTAACAAGCATATTTCAGAGGTCAGTGGACCCACAATCTTTGATAAGGGTATTATTTTAACCAACAACCTCTTAACCAGAGCACACACTGTTTTGCTGTTTCCTCCCCAAATTGTAACCATCTCCTCTTGGAAGTAAAGTCTTAATTTAGCCTCAGAGCTGCTTGAAACATCATGGCAGCACTTTTCAGTCACCCAGCCTGGAATCTTGTGGGTTTCATGTGGCTTTGTGTGTTTGAGGGAATAAATAGCAACGCCCATATTTATGTCTGCTCCAGCTCAGCCTGCACACCGAGCTGTCCTGGAAAAGTCCATGTGACCCAGAGCCGAGGAGGTGCTGCCGCTTCCTCATCCTGTTGTATCTTAGAGCGGAAGGACAACGGTCAGGCCTGCAGGGCAGTGTGTGATTTATACCACAGCCCTGCTTAAACATCAGCAGACAATATTATATTCTCAAAGTGATGCTCACTAATGTTCACAAGCTTGCTACAAAGTTGGATCCAACACTTTACTCCAGACTGAAATATCTCAACGATTATTTGTTAGATTGAAATTTTGTAAAAACATTCATTGTGCTGATTCCCTTACCTTGCCCCTAGCACCAGTAGCAGCTCAAAGTTTTTCACTTATCAAGTAAAACATCTCAACATCGCATGCTGATGTTAGCATTTAGCTCAAAGCAACTCTGTGCCTACAGTACAGAGCCTGTAGACTCTTCAGTCTTGTTCTGTTTCTTTCAACACTTCCAACTAAAAATGAAACAATCTGGAATGAAATATTATAGCAATTAAATAATATGCCAAAATCTTACCCACCACACTTCTTGAAAACACTTTTAGCCTCATTCGTGAAGGGTATGACGGGATGATTTCACAATTTTATGTGCACAAATAAAAAAACTGGGGAAAGAAATAAACTGTATTGATGTGTTGTGCGTCTGGTTTCATAGATTTCTTTTCCATCCGTAATCCTGAGTGTCACTGTTAAGAGTTTGTGTCACCGGCTGTTTCTCAAACCTGCCTGCCTCTCATGTCGCTCTGTGACTTCGATTCATAAAACTGCAGGAAATTACAGCCGTGTGTGATCATGAGAAATGAGGGCGACCGTGTGTAGAAAAGACCTCATCCAAATTCACACTGCTCTCATTTGTTCTACGCCAGATAGAATCGTCCTGGTGCCAATAACACAGGAGTGATGGGATTTCAGTAATTGAAAGAGAGAGAACAGCGGGATAATACATCTCTCTCTCTCAGATAAATTCATTATAGGTAACTCAGATGAGTGGAGGTGGTATTCAGAGGGATTATTATGTAATTGAACTGCAGGTATTAGCAAAGCGGCTCACATAGTATAGCTGCAAATAGTTTTTCTTTCTATGTGTCATACTTTTTTCCATTCTTTCTTCCTCCCCTCCCCCGCACATCTCTCTTTCTGTCCCTCCCACACACACTTTACCAGATACATGTTGTAAAATATTAGCTCAGGTTTTGGCCAATTTGTTTTTTAGATTTTCACAAAAGGAGAAACAGTCATGTGTTTTTACTTTTACTTCTTTTTTTTTTTACATTCTCAACATGTTTGTCTCTTGCTAACTGTTTCTCTTTCTTTCTTTCTTTCTTTCTTTCATACAGATGTAAAGGTGTTCCCTCTTCCAAACCTCTTATGAAATACAAACTTTAGATGGTTAATACTGAAAATGTTTGAGCTTATTTAGGAGGATGGATGGATTTCATTTGTCCTGATATAAATTGCCAATGAATTTGTGTTTTTATACCACTTTCCCCTTGCTGACAAAAAAGAGGAAACAGATATTTTCTCCTCTTATCTGCCCCTTGTTAACTTAACTGAACTTAAAAAACTTAAAAACATCTTACTTAAAACTTAAAAAACTCAGTATGCAAACAGTCAGTGGTCGTAACCTTTTTGCTTTCAAACACACCCATGTTTACCTCTGCTTCATCAGTGGGTCGCATGCACAAAGTGGCCCATCTAATACCTATTATTGTTATGGTTTTATTCTGGATGTGTTGTTTTTATGCATCCTCATATCCCCAATCATGAATACCCCTGCATACATGAATAAACAGAATTTGCAGAATATAACCATGGGAACAGAATTTAGACAAACCACAGAAACTAAAGGTGAATAGGCGCAGGTGCTCGAACGCTTCAGTGCCCTTGTTTGCATTGGTATTTTTTAGCCATCATTTGTGTTTCTCTTTAGTCAGTGGATGAACCCCACCTGCTCAAAATCAATTAGAATATTCATTTTCACATAGAGGTGGGGATTATTGTTGAGCTGAATGTCTGGCCTTCTCAGTAACAACAGTCAGTATCAGCCTGACCTTTTAGAAAGTGGCTTTATTGAGAATTACAATGCCCCAGGACACTTGTCCTTCCACCATGCAGCGAAGGGTCGATAAATTATCACCATGCCAGAGGATTCATACTGTATCCACGGAGACCAGGCCAGCCCCACCACACACACACGTAGAAATGCATATTGTAACCTCATGACATCTGAGTTGTAATCTTATCTCTGTTTTTCTCCCGTGTATCGACTCTCAACTGTCCAGATTTATCCCTCAGCTTGGTTGCCTGATGAGCATCTTCAGCACATGTTTTATGATAAAAGACTGTTGCAAGCTGAAAGGAATTATTGAACCAATGAATCATTTATGATACTCATACAAGGATATTAATGAGGGTTGTTGGTCTCCTGCAGGAGCAGAAAAAGCCGAGCAGCCGGCGACGTTGAGAGTAAACGCACAGGGAGGGTGCAGAAGTGACAGGAGCCAGTAGAAACAGCAGCCAAGCCATCTGCCTGCCTGAGAGTGCCGTGTCATGGGGAAACAGAACAGCAAGCTGCGGCCCGAGGTCCTGAATGACCTGAGGGAAAACACAGAGTTCACCGACCACGAGCTGCAGGAGTGGTACCGTGGCTTCCTCAAGGACTGTCCCACTGGCCACCTGACCGTGGAGGAGTTCAAGAAGATCTACGCCAACTTCTTCCCTTACGGAGACGCCTCAAAGTTTGCCGAGCACGTCTTTCGCACGTTTGACACCAACGGCGACGCCACCATCGACTTCAGGGAGTTCATCATCGCCCTGAGCGTGACGTCTCGCGGCGGGCTGGAGCAGAAGCTGCGCTGGGCTTTCAGTATGTACGACCTGGATGGGAATGGGTACATCAGCCGGGCAGAGATGCTGGAGATAGTTCAGGTGAGGACACACTGTATGACTCACACTACAGAATAGGGTTTGTTCACAGATGTAATATGCTGTATATACCAGTCTCTTCAGCCTCGCTCTGCAACATCTGAGATATAAATGTGACCAGAAGAGGTTCTACCAGTGTGCCTGTTTTTCATGCAGACCTTACAATGTAGCTGATATTACACAATGATTATTCAAGTAGGAGGAATGTAGGAGTAAAAATCCGAACACAGAGAAGTAAAGGAAAAATATATCTAATCAGGTCCCTGTATGGTTAGCACATTTTAAGATGAATCTATAGTATATCCTTAAAATACGAAATGTAATTTATTTAAAACTAACTCAATTATTACTCATTCTACAGATTTTAATTCCAAGTTGGGCTGCAACTAACGAGATTAGATTATTTTCATTATCAATTTATCTGCTAGTTATTTTCTTGATTAATAGATCAATTGTGGTCTATAAAATGTCAGAAAATAGTGAAAAATGCTGTCACAATTTCCTTAATCCCAAGGTGACGTCTTCAAGTGTCTAATTTTGTCCGACAAACAGTTTAAAACGTAAAGATATTCAGTATTCTATCAAATAAGACAAAAAACCAACAAATTCTCACATCTTAGCTGCTGGAACTGAGGACGGTTTGATATTTTTGCTTGATAAATTGCTGAAACAATTAATCAAATATCAAAATAGTTGCTTTTCAGCGCTAATTCCTTGTGTTGTATGCATTTTAGCTCACAGTCTAATGACAGTTTTTAGGCTTAGCAGTCATTTGCAGGCCTGAATTCGTAAGATACTTTCACCTCACATCATGGATGCAGGCTGCCCTTTCTGTTTTTTCTTATCGCTGTGGCTATATTTACTCTTCCAATATGGTGAGCTGAGCAGCCTGCAGGGCCATATCAATATTGGCTCAGTCCGTTGTGTTTGTGGATACAAATGAATGTAAAAAAAAAAAAACACTCAAAAGCATCGGTGCTTTTGTTGCTGCAGAACGCTTTCTGTTTTTCAGCAGAACCTCTTCCTCTAATCAAAGCCACAGACCTTTACGTGATCTTAACTGTGTGTAGTTTTAGAAGATACAAACAGACACATTATAGCCTGTTCAAAGTGACTTACTGTGAGTGTAACAGCAGGATGAGCTTTAGTTGCCAAAGCACCGTCATTACCAGGTAGCAACAGAAAACAGGTCAAAGCATTCAGACGAAATATGTAACAAATATGTTACTTCACTATGCAGGTAACAGCAAGTGTTCTTACCCTCCTTTGTAGGCAATTTACAAGATGGTATCATCAGTGATGAAGATGCCTGAGGATGAATCAACACCAGAGAAAAGGACAGATAAGATCTTCAGACAGATGGACATTGACAATGATGGTAAGACTGGTGTTTTATTTTTATGTGCATTTAAGTTGGCCTATTTAGCTTTTATAAGCATATATAAGTGTTTATTAATGCGTTTGTCAACAACTGTAACTCCTCCAGTGGGCACCCATAAGTGCATGCTTGTGTATAAAAAAATAGTGAACGACAATATAGTAAAACACAGTTGTAATAATATAAAATATGTCTTTATAGGAGTTGTGATTGAGAAATTCTGTACATTAATTGACACTTAAAAATGTCTGTATGTCTCTGTACAACTACATTATAGTGTGTTATCAACCATTTATTAAATATTAGTATACTGCTTATAAATGTTAAATAGGGGGATTTGAAGTAAAGTGTTACCAGGTACTATTTATAGATACTATGAGAAACTATGAGTATGCCTCATGACTCAGAATGAAACTAACATGGCTTCGCTACTCAGATGGTTAGGAGAAGGGTTACACTACTATACTAGATGGACCATGAATTAGTATTGTGAGGTGTTTGGAAAGAAACTATCGCATCAAGACAGCAAAAAAAATCTAAATTAAGATTAGTTGTGTAATAGTCTTTGACATTATATACTTACCACCACAGAGCAGTTTGGAGAGTAACAGGAAATCTGGAAGATGGCCGATCGAGAGCGACAGAGAGAGAAATAGGACGTCATATAACAACATGACATAACATGAACACGACTCACAAGATCATTAACAGCCTTTTGTATCTTTGCCTGCTGAGCCACCCCGATGCCAGCGGTTTGACATTTAGTGTGAAAAGGTGACGCTACACCCATGTGATGTGTACCTAAGCATTTCCACAGTCTTACTGTTCTGAATGTTTTTGACATGTCTCATCTCAGTAAGATATTTAGAGCTATTCATGTGGGCAGCTCAGTTTGTTTTGAAGCAGAAGGTCAAACTGTGTGTCTCAGGCTCAAGTTTTATAACATGGCGCGGTACCGCAGACCAGGCCTACGGCTACAGCTGCAGTGGGGGGTAAATTCACCAAAACTCAAGTTAATCCTCCTTTCTAACGTGATTCACTCAGATGCTGTGTGACAGAAAGTTGTAGTTATTTTTAAACAAATTATGGTGTACTGCTGCATTTTAGTCAGAACTGTTGTCAGTTTTATTTTGCAGTACTTACTGTTGGTTGCTCAGAAGTTTTACTTGCAGTGTAAGACACAGTGGGTAAAAAGCTCAAGTAAGATATAAAATATTAAAATAGTCAAATGCACGGAGGCATTCTGTTTGGGAGGCTAAATCATAATAAAAAATAAGTAATTGATGTTGTTACTCAAGTGCAGCTCATTTGGTTTTAATACTGTTAAAACCTTTAATCATTTTTAATTGTTTTTAAAATGCACTTCCATTCGTTCTACATTTAAATATGTTGTTTCCAGATAATAACATGTTGTGTCCTGTTTAGACAAGAATTCCAGTAACCCACATAATAGAGCTACTCATAATAATTAAATTTTAATATTTGGACATGTAAATATTTTATTCATGTTCTCTTTTATTGTGATAATTCTATTTTGTTGAATTTTTTTTTTTGTCATTTCATTACTATTTATAGAGCCTTTATAGGCCAGTACCAATTAATAATAAGGATTTAAAAGGAATTTCTAAATAAATTAATTACATACCAAATGGAGGTACTGCTATTTTCAGAATCTTGTAAACAATATTCAGTAATATTGATACATATTAAAATACTTGTTTTGGCATTGTAAATTGTAGTGTTGCCCATTCTGACTTTTTGTCAAAGTGCAAATCAATACATCCAAAGAATCCCTGAATTACATGAAAATAGCACCACAGCACCACCTGCTGGTTGATGTGAATTGACAGCTATGACTTAATGAATGACATGATCATAAAGTCATAAAAATCTTAATGCAAGTTCAGTGTAATTTATTTAAAAGAGGTTGTGTACTTTGCCGTACTGTGTTATCTGGGGCAGCGGTGATTACATTTTAGGCACATGAGCTCAAATGGAACATCAGAAGCTTTTCTGTTGATTTCGGTGGGTGGTTTGCTGCATGATTCACACCCCCCTCATCACGTGTTCGACTGCTGCTGACTACGAAATCTTTTTTTGGCCTCTGTCTCACAGGTAGATTGTCTTTGGAGGAGTTCATTAAAGGTGCCAAGAGCGACCCGTCCATTGTCAGACTGCTGCAGTCGGATCAGGGAGCCTCTCGTCAGTTCTGAGGACAGAGACAATGACAGACACACATTCTCTAAAACACAATCACAAACCCACATCCATCCAGCTTTATGCTGTTCACCTGATACAGGCTCGGCCGTCATCACCCCACCCCCCTCTCGACAGACAATCCTTTTGTTTTAACACTCCATGTCTTATTGTTTACATTAATGGATACTACTCTTTTGTCAATGTGGCTCCTTCTCTGTGGACTATGACGTGCTTTCAGTTGAGGTATTCTGTGTATTTGCTTTTCCAAAGCTCTCTTACCTTGAAATGGTTTTTACCTGTTCTCCATATGTGAAGTGCCATATCATATATTTATACTGACTGGATCATGTGCTCCCAAGTATTATGACTCCCATTATGTTACACTAAGAGGAAACTAATTACATCACTTGGTATAATTTGATTTGACTTAACCGTGTTGAAAAGTGGCTTATTGTTGTTCAGGATGTCAACTTTAGCTTCACAAGTTGCTGTTCTGAACAAGTTCTATATGCCTTTGGTATTGCATGCGCTCGGCGATATGCGCTTTCAGATATTGTAACAGTTTATGTGAATAAGGAGGCCGTGATTGTTTTTATTCCTTTTTATTTTTGTAACAAAAATGTCATTTTGTTTTCACACAATTGAAATAAAGTCGTGTAAGAAAAATCTACACAAGAAGTCCCACAGTATCCCCTTGTCCTGGACAGACATGATGCAAACCCACCAAGATTCACACTTACTGGTTTAAAAAGAGAAAGAAAAATATAGAGTCACATCAGGTTGGACATTGAAGTGTTATTTTGACAAGTCCACATCTTAAAATAGGTGCTCGAGGGTGGCTGAAGAGGGGAGAGGGGAGCGATGTTTGAAAAAAAGACTTGAATGAACAACTGAAATGCCACATTCAGATTCTCCTCCCTCCTCTCCTCAGCTGGCGGTGGGTGTATAAATGTGCAGCTTCTAACGTTCAGCAGGTAAGTGAGGCAGAGTTCACTCCGGGGACACGACACACGCCCCCCCTTTCCCTCCCTCCTCTCCCCCCGTGTGAAAGATGATGTGAGAAACTGCAGGTGTCTCTCGTGTCTTTTCTGGAGTATTTCAGTAACTGGGCGACCGGGCCTCCCATTCGTCCACAGGAGAGGGGAGGCGGGTCGCGCAGGACCAGACCAGATCCAACCGAGCCGGTCTGGATCAGATCCCGCCTCGTTTGGGCTCATAACTCATCCTTATCAAAGTCATCATCCAGGTCTATGTCACTGAGGTCGTAGTCCTCCTCCACAGGAAGCTGCGGTTGACAAGGAGCATAAAATAAAGACAAACTGTTAGCAAAGATGAAAAGATTACAAATGCCAAATTATTGCTTAAAGACTGTTTGCCTGTACATAAAAACTCTCTGGTCCCACATGGCTACTGTCAAAAGATCTGTTATAAACTGTAGTGAGCTTGTTTCAATATTACTGGAGAAGTATATTAAATATCTTGGCTAAGAGACTTGATCGCTGTGATAGAAATAAAACTGAACTTCGCTGCAGAATAGACAGACTATATTCTCTGCATCTCTCCAGACATCTGCAGATCCATATTTTGCTTTTCGTCTTTTTGCTTTATGTTAATTGTACATTTTACAAATTTTTCTTTTTGTCAGCATTGCTGAGGACGAGGCCGTCTTGTTTGAATAAACATATGCCACGTTTATGTTCAGTGTGAGCACCTACGTCACGACCAGTCGATTGATCCGTACGACAGCGGCAGAGTAAAACGTGCAAAACTCAAACCTGTACTCACCTGTCCATCTTTGCCGTCCCAGGGCTCCACGGCGTGAATCTTGGGCATGGACCCACCTCCAAATGTGGCAGTTGAGCCACGGCCCACAGAAAGCTCTCTGAAGAGAAGATGAACCACGTCAGCGCCATCATTCAGCTTACTCTGAAGCGTAACGGTGAAAAACAGATCAGACAACAGCTACCCTCTTACCTGAGGAACTCATGAATGCCAGTCTCACTGAAGGAGCCCCTGAGCAGAGCGAATTTCATCTTGCGTGTGTTGATGGCGGCCATGGCAGGGTAGCCAAATCCACCAATACCCAGAGAGGCCTCCAGCTCCATCTGGGCTCCGGCCTCGGCCCACAGCCAGCTGACAAAGGGAGACCGGGCTGTTAGTCACAGTCGTAATTAGTCGTTCGAATAATAATCCATGGCTGGTTTCTCATCCTTACCCCCACATCTTCTTCTTGTACTTCTCAGACATCTTCATCATCACCTCCAGGTAGCCGTTTCTACCTGCTGCGCCTGTTGAGATACAAGGACGGTGGATGGTGAGTGATTCAGGGTCTTATAATGCATCTATCTTTGGTGTGTGAAATTTATCATCAGTGTTCTTTTAGGTCACATTTCTGAACTATTTGACATGTCCAGAGTCAGATGTCTGTGTGTGTCTCACCTGTGTCCAGGATGTGTGGCAGGACACCAATTATACACAACTGACTGTCCTCACAGGTCTTCTTCAAGATGTCTTCATTGAGGATCTGAGAGACAAACATTTACAATACACACACATTTAATGTTTTATGTGAATTCACATACATTTTATATATAGACATCATTAAGACTCAATATGGGTTTAACTGTGATCCATGAGATGCTGGTTTTGAGTGTTTGTGTGTGTATGAAGTGTACTGACCTCCAGAAGTTCAGCAGGAGGGGCGTTGTCAGAGAACAGATCCAAAGCCCTCTCGATGATGTCACCACGGGAGCGGCCTCCTTGGTAGTCTTCGGGCTCCTCGCCTTTGCGGAAAACTTTGATGGTGGGAAATCCTCTGACCTACACACACACACAAAACACGTATATTGCTTCAGTTCTGCGAATAATAACCGTAGATTCAGTTGCATATTGAAGTTGCATATAAGGATTCAGTACAGGAAAGATATATTTTAATTATTCTACATAATATGATACATCTGAGTGACACTGAGTGGACGACTTTCTAGCTGTAGCAGCATGATATGGAACAAAAAAAGGTTTTAAAAAGGAACACTAAAAAGAGAAATCAAGATTTTCCATTTTGACTGAAGTTGGATTTCCTCGGGCAAAGTCAGCCTGATTTAATAAGTATGGTCTGACTTACTCCATACCAACAACATAGTTTCATAGCTTGGACAGTAACAGACATATTCTGCTCAAAGGCTGCAGAGACTTCCATTCAATGCCAGTAAGAAGAGCATGTAGGTATAACCTGAGACTTTTACAAACCACAATCTTTTCATGTTCGACACTTAACATTTCAAACTGCGAGCAGGCATGTTTACAAGGTCAAAGCCACATATGCAAAGCGGACATACCTTTGTGTCCCAGGGCTTAGTGGCAAGTGGATGATCATGTTCACCGACTAATTTGGCTATTTAAATTTAGTTAAACTTGTACGATGACTAAAAACCAGGATATACAAGCTCAGCAGCTGTGGCCAAAATTTCCCACCTTGTATCCCATTGTGCAGTGAGCAGCGCTGGTTCACACTTTTGTTTTACAATAATTTGTGTCAGAACTGTGCACCGATGTCCCACATTAACTTACTCACCCCGTAGCGGCTGGATACAGCCTGGTGCACAGTAGCATCCACAGCTCCGAGACGAACTCTGCCCTTGGTCTGCTCCTTGACAGCTGTGGCTGCAGCTGCCCACTCAGGCTCCAGGCTGTTGACAGAAGAGAACCATGGTTAAGGAAAACTGACGATGATGTACTCAAAGAATTAAATCCACAGTAGAGAATTCAAAATTAGATGTGTGTGCGTGTTTTTTTAAAATGATTCCTGCTAAGAAACCAACAAATCTATACTTCTGAATTACTGACTTGAAATGTAAAAGATGTTGCAAAATGGATTCACATGGTTGGGGAAAGAAATAGCTCAGATCTCACTGCACAGTATTAATAGGTATTACTGAGGTAATAGTTCCAATGTGTGTTTTCAGTCGGGTCTGTGGATTATCTGGACTTACTGGGACATTGTTGAAACACTGTTGTTGAGTTTCTGCAACTTTTCAGTGCTTTGAGCAGCACAAACAAAATTCCATTAACCTCTGCTGTATTGGGGTGGCTGAAATCTCAGAGACGGATATCTCGTCTCTCTTGTTTCACTGTTTCCTACAGCGAGGGAGGGTCTGCGTCAGGTACCACACTCACTTCTTGCAGTGTCCACACCAGGGGGCGAAGAACTCCACCAGCCACACGTCATCACTCTCCAGCACCATCTTGTCGAAGTTGTCATCAGTGAGCTCGACCACATCCTTCTTGCTGCCACCACCGCTCTGCTGGAAGGCAGTGGAGAGTTATTCAGTCATGTTCACTGAAGTGTTTGATCTTTCCAATTTCAAATAACTGCAACAGAAAGCTACTGCGCAGGTTCACTATTGGACCTACCTGTCTGTTGTAGCCAGAGCTGCCAGACTTGCCGCTCAGCCTCTCTTTCACCAGACTGCGCAAAGCGTTCATGGCTCCGTCCACGATAGCCTGGCTACTGCGTCCACCTGAAGGGTGAAGGGCAAGCAGAGGTCAGTCATTGCAGCCAAAAACAATACTTGATTATAGAACCTCAAAGTCTGCCTCCAAATAACAAACAGTCAGAAAGTTTCTAAAAAGAAAGCCTTGAAAGCAAATTAGTGATTTACAGAGAGAGGATGAAGAGCAAGAGTGTTGCCTGTCTGACACGTACACCCCCTTTCTCTGAGCTATTCGGATAGGATTGATTATTCTTTTCAGAAAAGCTTTTTTAGCAAGGCTTGGTGAAGTCACTGGAGAGGAAGGCTTCAAGTTCAAAAATCACAAAGCTGCGTATCCAGCAACAGAAGCTATTTGTTCGGTGCAGTGGTGTAGTCTGTACCTTGGTACTCCTCTGGCTTGTTCTTATTGGCCCCAAAGATCTTGATGGTGGGGAAACCTCTGACGCCATACTGACCACCCAGCGACTTGTGCTGGTCTGCATCTACGGCGCCGATCTTGACAATACCCTGAAGGATTTCAGAACAAACAGGTTGGAGTGTGCAGTCTCAACTTTTAATTACAGCAAAACATAGCGAGCCTGTTAATCATTTTCTTCACATGACATTTGTGTGCTGACTCCGGCAGTCAGCATGTCAACGAACAAGTGCAACAGTTGTTTAACGATGTTGTTTAGATAAATAATATTAGATATATGTGTGGAAAAGTACATTCTGCGAGATAAACAGTGAGTCTGGTTTTTATTTAGAACAAAGTTAATATTATTCATTAATATTTGACTACAGTCCCATATCTGCCCACGTCTCACGCCTCTGTTTGCACTCATTCTCACTGCTGAGTTAGAAACTTCTAAACATTTGTAGGTGGAATAAAGCTGTGAGCTAGAGCTTAGTAATCGTGATAATCATATTGCCAACAGCAAAATTCACTAAAATATTCTGATATTGGATTTTGTCGTCAATGCCCAGCCCTAACAGGACTTGTTTCTCTGCAAGTGATAAATGGTTGAAGCTTTTTCCACTAAAAATGTCTTCAGCTGAGACAACAAAGTCTGTCAGTCAGTCTGCAGCCCAACTGGTAATAAATGGCAAGATGACCAGAGACATTTTGTTTACCTTGAGGGCAGTGGCTGCCTTCTTCCAATCCGGAGTTAGATTTTGACAGTGGCCACACCTTTGGTAATAAAACAGTGGAGGAAAGGAAGGAGGGAGGAATAAAAGACGAAAATGTTTTATTGCTGGTAATCTAATAAACAGTAGTCAAATCAAAAAACATTTAATTTTATCAGGAGATATTCGTACAGTCCGTACAAGGCTGCTGAATGTGTTCAAAATGCATCACACATATTTGTCACTCCTATTAATCACAGAACTAAATTATTATATCCACATTAACACATTCAGTGAATATTCAACACCTTTTATGTGAACAGACTTTAGGCGTGCACATCTCCACTGGCTACTTGTTCATTACAGAACTGACTCTGCTCCTGGTTTAAAAAGCACTCAATGGTCTCATCTTTAAGTGTATTGACAGCCGTTTTCTCAAAGTTCCCAGAGTTCAATCAAAATCTGGCAACTTTTAAGAAGAAACTCAAGTCATTTCCTGTTTAGTTTACTTTTTAAATTGTTTTTTTGAGTGTGTGTATGCATGCTGCCTGACTGTGTCTATGCTAAAACACATTTCTACTGTTATTTTATCCCTCTGCAAAGCACTTTTAAGAACTTTTGCATGAGATTGTGCTCTACAAATAAACTGTGCAACTGCAATCCAGCCCAAGGAGGAGCTACCGGCTTTGCATACACAGTCTCTTCTCTGCATCACTGAGTCAATATAAGATGCCTGTACTGAAACTACGATCACTGTGTGACTGTTTGGTTGATCTGAGGACACTTGTTACCACCAAAAGTTATATGGACTCACCAGGGAGCGTAAAACTCAATGAGCCACAGACTGTCACTCTGGATCACCTCCCTGTTGAAGTTGGAGGGGGTGAGCTCAATAACATCATCACTAGCTGAGTAAAAAGCTTGGACAGACAGGACCAGGGAGCAGCCCAACACTCCTGAAGGAGAAGAAGAACATACAAAAGATTTACTCCCAACAGTGTGTGCTCAAATATGTTCAATTACACAGTCAGACCAGCTAAAGTGAGCACTGGTGTCACACTGTAAAACTACTTAAATACAGTTTATATGCAGTTATATGAGTTATTGCAAATGTATGTAACAGCAAGTGAAATTCACATTTATTAATTCATTGATTCAACGATAACGGAGGCCTGGCACTGTTCTGTGCACCTTCACTTAGCTATTCAAGCTAACCACAGTAGCGAAAACGCTGTCAAATACACATAACATTCATAAATTCACATAAAATTCCATTTAATAGAAGTATAAAAGCTGTTGTTGTTGTCACTCACCGAGTATAAGCGGTCTCATGGTTTTAGCTGCTCTCTGCTCGTCTCCTGTGTTAGCAACACACGCAGGCTGCTGCCGCTGCGGCTCCCAGGAAAGTAGATCGAAAAATCTCACCGTGGCCCGCGCTGATTGGTCCGCCGGTGGCGACGCTGCGCCTCAGCCAATCAGCGTGCGCCGTGTAGTTTATAGCGCCGGTACGCTGAAGCCAAGAGGGGCTGGAAGAGAAAGGAGGCAACATGTAACTCCACCAAGAGGAGATGCAACAAATGAGACAAGGCTGACTCAGTCTAATGATGGAATGAACCTCTTATAATGCCCATATGTATATACAACAATAGACAGTTATGCTGCAATATATTACACATAATATCACACAGAGTGATACTTTATTTGTAATTTAGTAAAATATAAGTAGGCTATTAAAAGATACTGTTATGTTATCATAACTTTAATTGGCAGTGGTGGAGGAAGTATTCAGATCATTTACTTAAGTAAAAGCAGCGATACCACAATATAAAAGTACTCCAACAAAAGTAAAAACATTCAAATTTTTACTTAAGTAAAAGTACAGAAGTACTGGATATATAGACAGATAGATAGATAGATACAGTACTTTGTTAGTCCCAAAGGGCAATTGCATCTATATAACATATGTCAAAAAAACAAGTGAGGTAGGTGTAAACCAAAATACGGATAAAAAGTAGAATAATATAATAACCAAAGTAGAATAAGATCAAACCTGAGAATAGAGACCAAAAGCAGGAAATACAGACTACATGCAGGAAGTATTATCAGTATCAGAAGTAAACATATCAGTAGTAAAAGTAGTCATTTTACAGGAGAATGGCCCTTAGCAGTGTTATACGATGATATATTATAATACAGGTTGATTATTACTGATGCAATAATGTGTAACTACTATATTAATGTCATAGCTAGTTGAAGAGGGGCTAATTAACTACTTTTTATACTTTTGGGTAGTTTAATCTTTAACTTTAACAAAGCATTATATTTTATAAACTCAGCATCTTAATCTGCAGAGTAACTTCACTAGTTGAATTATTGCAGTGGAGTAAAATGTGCAATATTTACCTCTGAAACGTAGTGGAGTAGAAAGTATAAAGTAGCATACAATGGAAATACTCATGTAACGTACAAGTACCTCAAAATTGTACTTGTACTTCAAATTGAATATAATGATAACTTTTACATGTATAGGAAAATGTATATATCCTTAGAGAAATACTTAATGTGAACAAAATTTTGATTACTATTATCCCAAGTCAATAAAATCCTAAAATTATTTATTTATTTAAATCCACCAATGAAAGCCTAACTAAAACGTTTTTGTATTATAATCTTGTAAGAAAATTAAAACACTATAAAGGCACTTAACCAAAGTTTGACTTGACTCCACTGCATGGCAGCTTTTACTTAAGATGTTATTTATCATCTACAACACAAACACTTGATTTTATTGTACTGTACATTGTTTTTTTAAAATCACTTATTAATGGATTCCTATTCTCAGTGGTTTGCACCATTGTTCACAAGCAGAAAAACAAAAGCATTGAGGCTACTGCATTGTGAAGAAGTTGTCACTAGGTGGAGACAAACAACAAGGCAAAGTGCTGTTGAGCTGGTCAGTCTGTCTGTCAATCAATAATTCAGCGTGGGCTGCTGCAGAGCTGTTCAGTTGACCTCACTGTGCAAGTTGGAAGAAATCTCTGCAGATTTATATTTGAAAGTAGCCCGATAGCCAAAGAAAACCCAACACATTCCTGTAATTCTCCCTCTGATGGCACTCTTCACCGTCACTAAAGAGCCATATAATAAAGGTTTTGTAATAGTCTAATGTTTATGGAGCCATATAATCTCTCAGATTTAGTGATTATCACTTATTATACTGGGTCTTTTCCATCTGGGTTATTGGGTGATAGCCTATAATACATTCAAAATGGATGATGGATAATGCGTCTATGTCTGGGGTATGGGAAAAGCTTTTATAGGCTGTTGTAAAAAAAGAAAAAGGGATGATTTAGGTTTCTAGCGTGGCGCTGCGTGTCAATCGATTACCTTCAACTAATTGTTGCTTTCCGAGCTGCCAGCAAAACCCAGCAGAGTGCTTGTCCCTGATTTCCCTGTTTGCTACTTCACAATTCATTACATGCCGCTGAGATTTATGATCAGCTGCTGCTGGCTGCACTGCGCTGCGTCAAGAAACCACTGACAGACAGAGCGCGACCGGAAGACTTGGACACAGCCTTAAAAATAAAAGCATAGGCTGCGATACATTATATTGTTAGCCCACTTATATTTTACATTTTATTTTCTCCTTTTGTTTGATATAGTTTCCCTCCTTTAGTTATTTTGAATGATACAATATCTTTGGGTGATATTTTGATAATTTAGCCAGTGTGATTAAATGAGCCTATAAAGAGTTTCCCCATTTGATACAATTTATTACATTGTTATTAATTATTATGATATTCAAATTCTTATTTGGTTCGTTTGAGTGATACATATAGTTCTTTTAGTCTTTTTCTTATAGTTAAACACATACATTTTTGTTTTCCTGCTGTTTTGCCCCAAACAAAGCCATTTGACAAGTGTAAAACTCAAACAACACAATATCCTTAACATTGTACTTAAGGTATTTTTTATGTAAGGTAATTAATCACAAGGTTGGTGATGCAGGTGTACTAGTGTATAAGCAGCAAAGAGAAAATGACAACGACTAGAATAAAAGTTAAAGAAGAAAGGTGTTGTAAGTAGACATGTAATTATGATCTGATTATTACCTGCTGGATCAACTGGAGCTACCAAAACACGTTTTAAAATAATTGGCTCAAGTTGTATTAAGGGGGTGTTTGGTGGTGTGGCAAAAAAAGTTGGTCAGTAAGGATTTTGTTTGAAGTTATTACCGGAAGTCCTGCGGTTTGATTGCGGCTCACTTGACATTACGCGCACTTCAATGCCAACTTTCTCAGAGCGCACAGGCGCACTGTTCACTGCCAAACACGGCTGTATGACTGAGAAGACTTCACGCTGCAGTCACCTCTGAGCAAACATTTATTTTTTTTTCACCTAAAACAAAGAGATTAGAAGATTCGGGAGGTTTTACGCACAGCGCCAGAGCTTCTGGTGACTTGCGTTCACTTTGACAGTACAGTTGTGTGAAAATCTCGATCACCTGGGCTGTTTTGTGGCGGACTTGTTGTCAACATAATGTGGGGGATCCAGAGGACGCGGTATGCAGACTGCAACGGCTCCGAAGCCAGTGAGGAGACAGAGATTGTAGTTAACATCGGCGGGGTGAAACAGGTGTTGTATGGGGACGTGTTGAATCGCTTCCCGGACACCCGACTGGCAGAGCTGGTGGACTGCTCACTTAAATCTTCTGAAGAAATATCTTTACTGTGTGACGACTACGACCCTGACACAGGAGAGTTTTATTTTGACAGAGACCCCGAGGCATTTAAGTGTATTATTGAGCTTTATTATTATGGAGAGATTCACATGAAACGAGGCATCTGCCCAGTTTGTTTCATGAAAGAGATGGAGTTCTGGAAAATCGGCTCTGATTTTCTGGACGAATGTTGTAAAAGCCACCTGAAGGAGGTGGAGGATGAACTTGCAGAGATCGCGGAGAAAGTGAGAACTATTCTGGTGGACCGAGAAGGAGATCCGTCTGCAGGAGGGTGGCAGCGCTTCCAGATGTGCCTCTGGAGGCTGATGGAGAAGCCGGAGTCCTCGCTGCCTGCACACATAATCGCTATAGTTTCTTTCATCTTCATCCTCGTCTCCTCCGTGGTGATGTGCGTCGGGACCATCCCCGACCTACAGGTGGAGGACTCGGAGGGTAACCTGTCGGAGAACCCAACTCTAGAGGTCATCGAAACGATGTGCATCGGCTGGTTCACTATTGAATACCTCCTGCGTCTGATCTCCTCCCCTAATAAAATAAAATTCGTCCTGTCTTTCATGAACATCGTCGACTTCATGGCGATCATGCCCTTCTTCGTGGTGCTGATTCTGACCTCCTTCGGCGCAGGAATGATGGAGCTGGCTAACGTGCAGCAAGCGGTGCAGGCTTTACGCATAATGCGCATTGCGCGCATTTTCAAGCTGGCACGACATTCCTCCGGACTCCAGACCCTCACATCTGCCCTGAAGAGCAGCTTCAAAGAGCTCGGACTGCTCCTCATGTATATGGGCGTGGGGGTCTTCCTTTTCTCCGCATTGGGCTACACCATGGAGCAGAACCACCCGGACACCTTGTTCACCAGCATCCCACAGTCGTTCTGGTGGGCTGTGATCACCATGACCACGGTGGGCTATGGAGACGTCTACCCCAAGACCACTTTAGGTCGGTGTAACGCGGCCATCAGCTTTCTGTGCGGGGTGATCGCCATAGCGCTGCCTATACACCCCATCATCAACAATTTTGTCCTGTTCTATAACAAGCAACAGGTGCTGGAGACTGCGGCCAAGCATGAGATTGAACTGATGGCACTGCGCTCCGGCGACGGCGAGCCGGAGGCTGCACCCGGTGCCCATAAACATGTTTGCGGTGCAGGAGTCTGGGACAACGCCATGCGCTCCTGTCACAGCGACACATACATCCCCTTACTGAAGGATCCCAGGGGAGGGGCGGGGATCCAGACCCCCAGCATGGACACAAGCTTTGAAAGCACAGCCGAGGCCACTGAATATTTCGTCTCATAAGATCCTGTTTGAAAAGACTCAACAAAACAACAAATTAATGATTAATTTCTGACTTATTCAAACTTAACCCGCACAATTCAGGGTTAATGATACAATGACGGAGACATGCTTGTAAATAGCCTCGTAGAAATAATAGGGCCGCAGTGATGCTCTTCAAGGACCGTTAATGCATTTGAGGAATGGGCCCTATTAAAGGGACATGTGTGTGTGTGAGATATTGACTTGATGAGCTGTGCCTTTGCGCAGTGATTCCCTGTAGGCTGAGGAGTTCTGTTTGAACAGCCAGTACACTGATTCCCCCATGTTGGCTTCTTATATAACAACCCCCCATCCCGAATCCCTCACACTCATACTGTAGACTGCACTGTAGCTTATTCCTCTGTACAGAAATATATATCACAATGAATGTTTTTTTTTAAAATAATAATAAAGATTGGCAGCTCCTCCAGGAGAAAGGAGAAATGTAGTCGTCTCATGTTATGAAGGGTGTACAGGCATCATCAGAGAACTGAGAGAAAACTGTGGGTATCTAAAGAGACTTATAAACACGTTAAAGGTACACTAAAGGTGATGGGTATGGTAGGGAATATAAAAGCAACGTGTGATCAAGGCTGCTTCTGCCTGTGATCTTTTTGGCATCAGTGTAATTTTTGTAACTGACACTGCATAATTGTGAGGTCATATATCAGATATAAAACCCCTCCATGGTGCAGGAATGTTAAAAGTCAGTGGGCTGCAGCTCCAGATAGGGTCGTGTAACCAACACCGGGACCTCAGAAGCTTCCTTGGCTGCAGGTCATGTTCCTGTAATGGGTTTAAATTTTGCAGCAGCCGTCACCACTCTGCTCCTCCCCGGAGGTCCAGTGGAATAACTTGACCACCAAGCTATGGGGCGAGGAGGAATAAGGAGCAACAGGCTGGAGGTTAAACAAAAACAGTCTCAATGGTTGAGTTATTAAACTTTAAAATTCAGAGTGCAGGCTAATTAACCTGCAAATCTGAGTAGAAAAGAAAGAACTGTGATGAAAATATGAATAAAAAATATCAATAACGAGGACTTCTTTTTTCATTCATTCATCAAAAATGCCATGCATTATCAGGCCAACAACATAAATAGAAGGCATAAGAGTATTGATAGGACAGTGTCTGCCTGTTAAACACGTGTCTTAATGCATTACTGCTCTTATTTTGATGAAAGGAATGAAAGGATTATACATTTTCACACTCTCCCATGTTTAAAAAACAGACTCTAAATTGGCTTAATGGGGGCTGTATTTAAAGGTTACATTTTCACAGTTTGAAAGGTCCCAACTCCTACACCATTAGTCTGAGTGACATGAAACTTGCTGCACAAATAGAACAATCCACAGAAACTACATTAGGTGGCACAGCAGGGGAGCTATAATTAAAATTTGACATATTCAGTTTGAACGTCATGTCTCAGATGCCAGTGGTTTGATTCTGTTGCAACCTGGAGGGATGATTTATGTCAAGATTGTGTCCCTGTGCTCGGTCTTATTTTGTGATTTTTTTTTTGTCTGGAATGAAAATACATGTGCTCAAAAAGAGGGATGGTTTTCCCACCAAACAGGGGGCAAATGAAGAAGAAGGGGAGAGCATTAATAGCAGCAGGTAGCCTGAATGTGAAATGGTGCAGTGGAAGAAGGTTGGCTATATTTGCCCTCAACTTTTATGTGGGTTTAGCTTTCAGCTGAATCAACTTGAAGCCTTTCCCTCACCTTAGCCAAACTGAACAGCAGTAGTTCCCAACCTTTTTTTTTAATATAATATAACCTCAACAGCCCAAATGAACTCAACTTCAGCAACACCACTTGTCATGTTTCAAATGTGTTTATTTAAATTGATTTTAAACTGGATGTTATTTAACACTATTAATTAAATGGATTTTGTTTTTTTCACACACTTAAACTGTCCATCAACTAGGTTGATTTGGCCAATTAGCATTCGTACTGCAGAAGCCGGAGATGTCAACCTTCAACATTTATCCATTACTTTCAGCTAACGATTTATAAATGGCTGAAATAGTTATCAAAAATTGTTGGCTAAAAGTAATAATGGATAAATGGCTGAAATGGTTAAAAGTTATGCTGCTAACAATTTCAAACGTTTATGAATTTTTAGCTAACTGTTGAGACTTTTTTCAAGTTAGTTGAGCAACATGTAATATTTCTATGTGCCTGCACATGGTGGGGAATCAAGGTAACCCTTTATAATACAGCCCACAATCTACAGTGTGATTTCCAGCAAATTACAGTATAATTTCATTGTACGACTCAGTACATACTGATTACTTTCTAAGATACTAACCAGTTCATACTGGTACTTAAAAGGGGAAGAAAGGTGAACACTTAATAATTCTTGTTGTTACTGTGTAATTAAAAAGGGTAGAACAGTCAAGATTTTTTATAATTGTCTGCATACCTTATTGTGTAATTAAAAGAAATAAAATAAGGTTCCTCTGTGCTGGAAATGACTCTGTAAGTTGTGAACTGTATTATTACCAGAACCAAGGCTGCAGAGTAATAGTTAATTTTAACTGTAACATTCATTCCAGCGTCAGAAAAATACGTTTTTGAAAGTCTTTTTTGAAAAGAAAGTTACTGAAAAGGTTAAAATGGCAAGTACACATTTTGTCACATAATACAATTATAACAAATTAATGTAATCTAATATTTTATGTTGGACTTGAAAATGCAGATGTTATGTTGGTTCAGGTATGTACAGGTAAATTCACTGTTTGGCCTGATCTGGACCTAAAGGTAAAGGTCAAAAATGTGAAATTACTGCATCGCCCGTCACATTTTAATGGAATGGAGAGGGGCTATACATCTTACTGCTTTCTTACTCACAGGGTGTCTGCATCAGTCACTGGGACAAGATGTCAGTTTGTTTGATTAGGAAGAGGGCGCTGATTCTGCATTAGCCACCTCTTCAGTCATGTTTTCCGCTGAGCTCCAGTCTAAGTTATGCAGCCTGAAAGAAAGATCATGAGGGAGGTCAGGCAGAACCGCAGGCTGTCCACCCACACATATCCTACACAGGACTGTGCTATCTCTCCTGGCCAGCAGCAGATTCACACATGTCAAAGCCCGGGAGAAAGGCCTTTGTACACGCTGACAGGTGGAGCTGGAATGTCAAAGGCGTGCATTGTGCAATGGAACAATGTTCCTCCAGCAGATGCACATGCAAATACACATGAACCTTAACGTTCAAATTTAGATTTACAAGCACACACACACACACACACAGTGGCGTATACAAACATCTCCCCTCCTCTCCGCCGCCTACCTACAAGTGCACACAAATAATTGCATATATACACACTCCTTCACCCATATACCCACAGCCACGTGGATCCACTCTGCAGTGACCTGCTGTGATCTGCTGGCTAATCACCAATTTTTACACCCACATGTTGGTCATCTGTGGCATTCAGTGGGTGTTTAAGATGAGATGTATTCCTGAGCATTTACTCAAAAGTGTGCCCTTTATTCCTTCACAAAAATAGTCACAATTACTGGGAGAATCCCCAGCAACTAATGGTTGTTGTTGCTAAATTTTCTAGCTCATAGTCGCCATTCCCTGAGACAGGGTTTGTGAGTGAAGACGGATCTATTTTTTTAAACAGTTCTGAAGATATGTGTGTGTTTACTTGACTCATACGACTTTGAATAGAAAGTTGTCTGGTGCATGTGTATGTGCAACACAGATTTCTCAAAATTCTCCACACAGAATAAAAGGATCACAGTCTGTGTGGGCGTGTGCTTGAGGAAAGTTCTTCAAATTGTCCGGCTGATGATTAAATCCCTTTTCTGTTTTATTTCCAATGGTGTTTACATTATCTTGCTGACATTTCATTTCGCTAAGCCAACATGCAGTGAGGGTGGAGAAGAATAATTAACAAGGCAAAGTCTATATAGCATGCCATGTTCGCTTCAGTACCATACTGCTGTGTGCGCACTTCAATATTTCATTAATTCTACTGTTAAATCATGGATCATGCCTGTAGGATGCTGTAAATAAACACAGTATGACATTCTGCCTGAACCTCAGATACTGTGCGCACTTCTGCACAGTAAATTAACCAGTAATGTCACTGTAGATATACTTGTAGAAAGATGGGTGCTGTCAGAAGTGTTTACATGTATCCTGAAACTCACGTGTCCTGTCCAGCTGACTCCCAGCTCTGATTGTTTTCTGGTGACGCACTGTACAGGCATATTGGTATTGAGTTACATCCAACCATTTTGATGACAACATGATCACAGAGACCCTGCTAGCCTCTCCCTCGACCTTTAGGGCAGGGATCTTCTTGTACTCACGTCGGCCGTCTAAAAATAGGGAAATTCCTGTAGGTAGCCTGTATACAAATAGTACAGACAAATGGAAGTTGGAGACAAACTCAAGCTAATTATGTTGTGCGTGTAGGTCCCCAAACAGCCGTTTGGTGTGAAGTTCTTAAATGTTGTTTTATGAATGTTTTACAACTGTTAAAAAGTGGTTGTAATAGGAAAAGAGAGCTGTCCATTCACCTTTCCAGTTCAAATTTTGGCAGCATCTGGGAGTTTCAGTCACAAAATTTGGTATTACTACTAAGCAAAGTTGTACACTGACATATCAGATACTGTGGGAAGGTAAAAAGACCAAGACATCTCACCACAAGTATGTTACAAGTAAGAGAAAAGTAAAGAAAGACAGAGGGAAGAAAAACAAAACAAAAAAAGTCATTCAAACACACCATGGATACGATATTACTCTCTAGACCACACTATAAAGAGATAATGTCTTCCCTCCAACAGTACAAATGGGATGTTTTAATGGATTCATATCCTGCAGATGATGGTCAAACAATTTCATTTGAATAAGAATGTGTGTGCATAATGCTATGGCTTAACAGCCCATCCCTCCGAGCACTATCCCTGTTTGAGAGATATTTTCAGCTGCAGGAGAAGGAAAAGGTAATCTCCCCGATGTCACATTCAGAAGAAGAGGAAAAACATGCTCCATGAGCGTCATTGTCTGCCGAATGAGTTTCATTTTTTCAGCAGGAATGTTTAAAACGCTGCGTAGGTGCGCCCTGGGGCACTTTGATTCAGGCAGAGAGCTGCATAAAATTGCATGACAATAATTACACAGATTAAATATGACCTTCTACAAAATAGCAGAATAGGATGATGCACTTAACCCACTCAACCCTTCTGCAAAAATTATTTCCATATCTTCTTTTTCCCCCCTAACCTTACCACTTCTTCCGCTTCTTTTATCTCGCAGAATGTTCTCTTGTAAAATCATCACGTCTGCCCTTGCGGGTTTATAAGAACACGGATCAGAAATAGCTGGGAAAATGTATGGAACCTGCAGAATATAATACACTTTCATTTGAAAAAACACGTAGCCTGTTCCCAGTCAATGTATTGTGTCAAATGCATTACTAAACGGCCTTGCAGCTGACTATGTCAAAACCGCCCAAGATGTCAATGTAAAGTGTTAAACAATGAAGTCAATACAGTTGTGCCTCTGCAACCTAAATACTGACCAGTGAAGATGAAGTGCATCTTCTCGTGCTGTCTGCTGGTACATTACCCTGGGGAAAAAAAACAGAAAGGAAAATATAACTGCAGATTCAATATGAGAGAAGTGATTTGCCTGGAAAAGAGTTCTAACTGGTGAGCCAGTTTCTTTCCCGTCAGAGAGACTAATAGAGATGTGGTCGGATGCAAAGCTTTTGCTCCTGCAGAGAGTTGAATGCGGGTTTGCAGACACTACGTTTCTGCTTGAAGACGGCAGCAGGAGAATACTGAGTGATAGTTATAGGTGCACTGATACTGTGTGTGTGTGTGACACACACACACACACACACACACACACACACACACACACACACACACACAGAACCCACCATTTAATACAAATCAGCAATGAGTATCCTAGCGGATTACAGTAGTAGTTTATTACCTTTTATCTTTTCTTTTAATGAAAATAAAGATTTATGCTTGGAGACTCCTGAGTGCAAAATTAAACTGTGATAGGTGTTTCCACAATATGGCCTCGATAGATATAATAAACCTTTAAATCTATCAGTTTCCAGAAAACCGTTCACCTGAGAAGAATACAGAAGAAGAAGAGAAGTGTGTGTTCAGGAGTTCAACACTGCCTTTAGTCTCAGAGTAAGCTCCGTATCTTGAGATATGGCAGGCAAGTTATAGCCTCATTTTTTTCAGGCTGTTATCTGACGGGGGTTTTACGGTGCCTTTTATGTGAAATAGAGACCGGGTGGTTGTGGGCCATCGCAGTTTAATGCTGAGCCTCGAGGAGGGGATGTGGTCTTAACTCACTAAAAACATCTGTGATGGCTCCTACTCAATACGTTCGCTGACATTACCTGCCCTCAACCCATCCTCTGCTGCTCTAAGAACAAGCCAAGTATCTGTGCTAAAAGGCTCAGGGGAATGTTGCTACACGAGACCCTCTCGTCTGGAAAATACCTGTCTGATTATATTTATCTGTTATACAGTAACCCAAGGGGAGCTACAAAATGTTTATGAACTCATTATATTAGTTTAATGTATTTTATTCTCTTGTTATACTATATTGGTTTTGTTAATTATTGTTTCAGGAGCCTAATATGGAAGCATTAGTTACTTATAATAGCCTGCACAGTGAACCTGAGTACAACAAGCAATTCAAATGTTTGTTATATTATAGCTCATTGCTTGTGAATATGTTTGTTATGTTCCTTTTAATTATACCACTTTGGAACTTAGTTATATACTACAGGGCTTTATAACATTGATTCAAAAGGATTTAATGTGGCTTTTTTGACACTGATCAACAGAAAAAGACCCTTTAAAGTGAAAGCGGAGTGTTCCTTTGTCCTCATGGTGTAAGTTCTGCCAGGATACTGACTCACCAAAGGTTGGACCTTCCAGATACAGGTGTGTTTATACTTAATTAATTACGTACACCTAGCTAAAACTAATGTAGTCTAATAAAACAGTCAATAATACAATAAAATAAATAAATTAAAGGCTATAATGGTGTCAGATACTGTCAACTCTTCATCAATAAGAACTGACTAAAACTGAAACTCAGGAGCTGGTAGTTAAAACTTTAGAGCAGAATTTGACATTTTGAAAAATACAATTATTTGCTTTCTTGTCAAGAGTTAGATGAGAAGATCAATATCACTCTCATGTCTAGTAAATATAAAACTAGAGCCAGCAGGTGACTGGCTTAACTTAGCATACTGGCAGTGTGGGAAAACTCAAAAATGGTCATTTTTACATTTTTGTATTGATACAGATTAAACAAATTAGATAAAGCAGGTTAATTAGTCAGCTTTTGAGGGGAACTTTGGATGGAGCCAGGCTAGCTGTTTCCCCCCGCTGCCAGTCTTTATGCTAAGCTAGGCTAATCACCTCCTTGCACCTGCTCTGTACTTAATATAAAGACCTAAACGTTTTATTGATCTTCCCATTTAACTCTAAGCAAACTTTTGAAATATTCCTTTAAAATTTAAAATATTAAAGAGACAAACCTACAGATTCAGCAAGTTGTGAAGGTCACAAGTGTGAGGCAGCACTATTTCCCTCAGGCTCTGTTTGAACCAACTTCACTGAGGGCAGGAAAATAATGTGAAATCCTTTCTTCATATTCCACTGTGAGTCTTTCAGGCTGACGTTCCCAAGTGTAAAGTGAACACTCACTTAATAAATATGAATATGTAAATTAAAAGCCAGAATCCTCGTATATTTACTCATGTTGTTACTCTGTAATGTATTGTGTTGTGTTTGAACTGTGATTTAGTGTCGGTGCACTGTGTTTTGTGTTGCACTGCTTCACACATTACTGCTGTGCTGACTGCTTTGATCAGGCCTCGGCAGTCTGAAATAACAACCTTCACATTTCTGCCGAGCACAGTCTCCAGATAAACTTGGGCTGTGAAAGCCGTGTCCACTGACGACTTCAAATAACTTGTTCAAAGCCAAAGCTTGTTAAAGCCGCCTCAGTTTATTTAAAAATCAATCCATCCATTGCGTGGCTTTTTTAGCAAATGAATTTAATTAGAAGGTTAAAAACAGCAACACATGAAAGAAACAAACGGCTCTCCTGTGTACCACTGGCTGCATAATAAAGAGCTACGACTAGGTCTGTTTACTGTCTCGCTGTTCCACTGACGGTCACCACTTCAAAAATGGCTTACAAAGGGCAAATTTCTCTGTATCAGCCATGATCTAGTGGCCCTGTGTCACTTCTGCTGATAAATGTATGGACATGTAATTAGGGAAATTGGCCTTGAGAGACCAAAGCCGCTGTGATAGATCTGACCTGCTCGCTGATGCACTTGCCACTGCTGATTATCTCATCCAGAGACAATGATGTTTTATGGAGTGGAACATCCTTGTCCTGTAGTGGCTTGCTACAATGATTACAATTCATTTAGGGCTGCAGGTCATAAAAACAATATTTAGCGAGGGTGCCATCAGACTTATACCTCCTCTGGGACGTAAGATTTATCTCTGTCACAGAATTACTCATGACATACATTTTCCATATGTCAAATTATGACAGCTTTGCATTATTGTAATGTGCAGCCTTGGGTCTCTGCCCCTGGCTAATGTGGCACTCAAAGTAAAGTTTCATTCAAAAATGTGATATCCATCTTATGAAAAATGGAACAACCACACCCAGAAGATTAATTGCTGCCATGAAAGTAAAACTCACTTTTGAGTCATGAGCTCTCTATCGAGGCTTTTGCTTTCAAAACGGCAACCAAATATAAGAAATGTGATTATGAGAGCTGGAAATTAAGTGCAAAAAACATTTTGAAATGAATCTATTCATTTGGAAATGCTGAAGAAATACCAGTAAAATACAGATTGCCTGTATAATTATTTATTTGGATATTTGATGAAACTTGTCAAATGCATGTCTTTTTTTGGTTTATTTGCTTTCTTGCTGAGCGTCAGATGAGGAAGCCACTCTCATGTCTCTGCATTAGTAGTTAAATTGTTGTTGTTAAATAGTTTGACATTTTTGGAAAAACTTGCTTTTTGGCAGAGTTTAGAAGATTAATACCAATATGAAGGTTCAGTCTGTAGGCAGTTAGCTCAACTTAGCACAAAGACTAGAGACAGGGAAAACAGCTGGCCTGGCTCTCTCTAAAGCCAACAAAATCCACCTACCAGCACCTCTAAAGGTGCCAGGCAACCAGTGGAGAGTGGAAAGTTACTTCTCAGAGCAAAGAGCCCGACATAACCCCCCGCCAAGTGGCCAATTGTTGTTATACATTTCAGTTTTTTCATGGATTAAACAAATGAGATACAACGTGTTAAATAGTGAGCTTTAAAGGTGCTAGTAGGCAGATTCTGTTACCTTTGGACAGAGCCAGGCTAGTTGTTTAATGAACAGAGAGTGGTATCTTTCTTCTCATCTACATAACTCTCCACCAGGAAATGACTAAGCGTATTTCCCAAAAATGCTGAACAATTCCTTTCAGTATGGAGCTAGAGGCAAGAGGCAGTTAGCCTAGCTTAGCATAAAGCTTTGACAAGAAATAGTTAAAGCACGTAACTCACATAACTGTCATGTTTACATTTCTGTTTGTGTTCTCTAGAGGTGCTGGCAGGCATGTTTTTGAACACTGGACAGAGCCACGCTAGCTGTTTCCCCCTGCTTCTATGCTACGCTAGGCTAATTGGCTCCTAGCTACACCTCTGTACCTAATATAAAGACCTGAACGTTTTATTGATCTTCCCATTTAACTCTAAGCAAACTTTTGAAATATTCCTGAATAATAAAACAGAGGTCTTTGCAGAAGCTTGTTGAATACATGAATCAATAAATTGTTAAATGAATGCCTCAGCTCATGACAATTTATGTTCTTGCTACTTCATCTCAGTCCGCCCTCACAAACAGTTGGCCTGACCTACGCTCATCTCCCCCTCAGTAGCCTTGACCTTGTTTCTACATGCTGTGAACAAGTTTTGATGGCTGCAGGCACTTCTGTGTGGCTCCACGCCGACCATCTCAACAACAGGTGAAAGGTCTGTATGGGCACTGCATAAAGCCCCTCTGGATAGATGGAGCCAGATGATAATCCATATGAGCTCAGTGTGAAAGGATGCCAGTGGGCCGACATAAAAACTTATGGCAAAGGATGTGAGGAGTCATTGAGGAGATTTAGACGTCAGATGGTGATGAAATGCCGTGTCCTTGTCTTTTGTGCTCAGCGGTAATTAAACTCCCTCTGCCCCGTTTGTCCCCTGCGCGGGTCACTGTGTGTGATTACAGATGGATGGCAATGTGAAGATTAATCTGCCATCCCTGGAAGAAAAAATTACATAGTAAGAAACAAAAGGAATTGCGGGGAGTATCTACTAGAAAGATTTTCCCTCTCACAGCAGCCTCAGATCAAAGCTGCAGGGACCGTACACAGTGCATTGCTGCAGTGGAATATTTACATAGTAATTAAAGAGAGTGGATGTCAGATGAGAATGGTGGAAGTTGGGGGAGGAGTAAAAGACCTGTCAGTAATTTTTTTAAAGAGGCTATGAGAATATCAATGGGAGATCAGAGCTGTTGTGTTTCCAGAGGGCGGGCTAATGAGGGAACTCAAATGTGGATTCTGTCTATCTGTATGTGGATCTCCACAATGTTGGTGTTAAAATGAGACTATGTGCCTTTTGAAAGGAGTCTTCCTCTTACAAATAAAAAGTTCAATTCACAAGTGATAAAACACTGTCTTGTTCAACTCACTTCACTCAGGGGTTTTGCTCCTACAGCCTAATTTGGTCTGGTATAGTCAGTAGCTTATAGTAGCTAATGTTAGCTAATGTTAGACAGATATTACTGTATCACAAACATCATTGAGTCAGTTCGCTGACTTAATGACTCTTTTATATTTGTGCTACCATTACTCTACATTTTTAGTAATCGCACAATTATCAGCTTGTGGCCATTTTAGCCGCAAAAAATATATTTTCACGCTTGTGGTATCTCTCCATACAGATCGGTTTGGTTAGTCCAGGTTTTAGTCGTTTCTGAAATTTCCTCCACCCCAAAACAATGGAAGTAAATAGAATTTTATTTGCACTGAAAAATGACCATTACCCTAGATAATACACTGCACACACTGTCAGCCATTTTCATAGGGACTATTTCTTCAGTAGAAAGTAGTTCCAGAGTGTTCTGTGGATTATCCAGAGTAACAGGGACACTAAAAGGGTCAGAATGCTTCAAACAAAGTGCTTCAACTGCGTATGAATCCCCCTCACTGTGGGATGCCCAGGGACCCCTGTTGCATGTCATACCTCTCTCTCTCCCCATGTTTCCTAAAGGCATAATGCCAAAAAATAACCTTTAAAAAAAGCGCGCCGTTATCCCCATTAGAACGATTATTGCATTTTACCACTGTACTTTTCACCCGGCCTTTAAGTGTGGCCTTTCGGAAAAGCTACAAAGAACATTTTCCTTCAGATGTGGTCGGACAATACGTCATACAACTAGTTCATGCCACCATCGCAGGTGGTGAAAGAAGTATTCAGATCGTTTACTTAAGTAAAATTAGTAATACCACTGTGTAGAAATACTCTGTTACAAATAAAAGACCTTCAAAATTTTGCTTCAGTAAATGTACAAAAGTATCAGCATCAAAATACACTTAAAATACCAAAAGTAAAAGTACTTATGACGCAGAATGGCCCATTTCAGAATAATGTATATTATATTATTATATATATTAACTACAATTATTCATACATTAATGTGTACACCATTTTGATATTACAGATGGTAAAGATGTGGCTTAGTCTTATCTTAACGTATAATAATACATCATGATTTATTTGTTTACTATTTTGTATTATTGATTCATATTAATCAGTATGTCTGGATACCACTGGAGATACAGTAAGTGAGAAAATATGTATTTTGTAATTTGGTCGAACCGACCCTTTGAACAGAAACTTGTCTGTCCTCTTTGCGAGTGGTTACTCATACTGAATTTCCAGCCTCTCATCAACAGTCTCATCAGGTTTTTTCTAGTCAAAAGCCAAAAAACAATCTGTATCTGGCTGAGAAAGTAGAGCAACATCCATAAACAGATGCTTCATCTCCTCTCTTAACATGCGTCATCACTGCTGCTTTGTGTCCTTCATTTATTTTGTTGCCATTAAGTTTGCATTGCTTTCATCTTGGTATTATTGGTTGATAGTTCACAGTTTCTCCCACTTCAGTCTGCATTTTCACCTGTGAATGCAGATTTCGATGGATAAATAGGTGTTATATTTCCTCAAAGGTTAATGTGATCTCCATGTGGTTCCTGTCTGTGTGTGGGGGGATATTGAGGGAGCCTCCATCAAAACCTTTATTCCAGCAATAAAATAGCCTCGATTTGTGGCAGGGTGTTAAACACGGCGTCCATCTAGGAAGAGCCTCCTAATAGCCCATTTCCCTGGAGAGCACAGGAGGCCATTCACAACGACCAATCATACAGTCGGGGAAGCGGCCTCAGCTCTCTTTGCCAATAATGAGATAATGCACGAAGGCAACAGCACATTCCTCTCGCCATGTTTATGTTGTCAAGTAGAGCGATGATTTATGAGCAGGGGAACGAGATTAATAAAATGCACGTAGGATTATGATAAATGAAGCTGCAGGTTAATACATGGGATCGTGCTATTTTTCCACATTCGCCACCTTCAAACGCTTATGGTAAAATTGATTAAACATGCTAGATGAGGGCTGTAAGTTGCAATGCATGCTGGTCCTGAACATGCACGGGTTTGAGGCATAAACCAAACACTGTCAATCCTGAGTAAAAAGCATGGGAAGCTTGATAAAGGGCTCAGTGGGAGTGTTTTACTGTTGTTAAGTGCTTGCATGGTAATGGGTTCAAGCTCCTGAAGGCAGCCACAGTGTGACTCCTCTCACCCACCTTCAGGTAAGCTTTTAATGAGTCTAACAACCAGTTTTCTTATTTCCGTCGAGCTCAAACGCACATGACATAAGAAGGTGAGTGTGACCTGTGAAATATCAAGGTTGAAGAACAGATGTGTCTATTAATGAATGTGTGTCTCGTTAGAGGGTAAACTTTGTCTTGGGATTTTCATTCTTCTTTGTGATTAATTGTATTTCATCCCTAATCTTTGGTTCAACCATCCTGTAGTAATATTGAGGCAGTTAGGGCCGATAAAGAATGTATTGTGAAATATGATAAGACTGCTGAGTAAACTTATTTTCAGTGGTGGAAGAAATATTCAGATCCTTAAGCCAAAGTAGCAATACTACAATATAAAAATGCTATTGTAAGTCTTTGATTTAAAGCTGTAGTTTGACATTTTGGGAAATACGTTTATTCGCATTCTGGCGGAGAGTTAGATGAGAAGAGTGGTACCCCTCTCATGTTTGTCTGTCAAATATATGGTTACAGCCAGCGGTCAGTTAGCTTAGCTTAGCATAAAGACTGGAAACGGGGAAACAGCTAGTCTGGCTCTGTTCAAAGGTAACAAAATCTCCCTAGGAGCATCTCTAAAGCTTACTGATGCTAATTAACACATTACATGTTGTTTATTTAATCTGTAAAAACCGTACAAAGTGTTAAAATGCCAATTTCCCTGTTTTATGGGGGGTTATGTGCTGGGCTATCTCTTGGCTGGGAGCAGTTGCCAGGCAACCAATGGGAATGTTACAGGATGTTACAGCCAGGAAATAGTCTGGTGAATTGTACTTTACACTTTGTTTGAAGGGATTAAATAGACAAGATATTCCGAGTTAATTAGTGAGCTTTAGAGGAGCTAGTAGGTGGATTCTGTTACATCTGGAGTTAGACTAGCTGTTTCCCCCCGTTTCTGGTCTAAAAGCTAAGCTAAGCTAACTGACTACTGACTGTAGCCTTATATTTAAAGGACTTGTATGAGAGAGATATTGATCTTGCGTATTTCCTAAAATGTCGAACAATTGCTTTAAATTGTACTTTAAAGTATTATCAGTACAATGTACTTAATTATAATACACATTATAATTATTATTGTAACAGGTGCCTTAATGAGCAAGCAGAATTTTATGGTTTTATTTTATTGTATTTGAGCTGGATGAGGTGGAGCAAGTTACTGTCGGTTAGTTCATTTCATAAAAGTTTATCATATTTTATAGGCTCCTCACAGGTTTTTAATGTGTAAAATCTTTGTCGGAAAAGTAATTAGTAACTATAGCTCTTACATTAATGTAGGGGAGTAGAAGTAAAATAGCATAAAATGGAAAAAAGTACCTCAAAATTGTACTTTCATGAGTAACTTGGTGATTTTCCACAACTGTTCTTTTTGCATTGAAAAAAGAGTTATGAATACGCTGTTTTACAGTTTATTGATGAGTGTATGATAAAATATTTTCTAAATGTCTATTGCTACAGACCTACATCATTTAATCCACATGAAAAACAACAAATGAAGCATAAAACAAAAAAATAAAATACATACAAAGTACATACAAAGACTATACTGAGTTTATTACCTGAAAATAAACATTCAGGGACCTTCAGTTTTAGCTGATTATGACAAAAATGTCAAGTAATTAGTGCACCATTATGTGCTAATGAGCAGCTGTCAAAGACGATCATGTCTCTACTATTACAACACCAAGTCAGAAAGGCCACAGTCATTTTCAAGTGCGTGAAAACCTTGCCCGTGACCTTTCAGATTTCAGTGTCAGTCAGCCATCATTAGCCGACAGTATGGCGGCGAGCCAGAGAGCGGGCTCCATTCCTTCATGCTGATCAGGGGAGGGAAGCCTTGCCCACCATTACACACTTACAAACATCAGAGCCTGGGGGGTTCGTGGGAGCAGATGGAGATTAAATGTCTTGCCCAAAGAGCAGCAATACTTGTTAAGGTAGAGGAGAGCGCCTTTGTTAACTTTCCCCACAACAGATGTTCTCATCCAGAGGGAATTCTCATAAGAGGAAATTAGGATTCGGACCAGCAAACCCACTTCCTCAACCTTTGACCTCCAGGATACAATTCAGAGAGGTGGAATGAAAGACATACATCAAACCTCTGAAGTTCTCCATCTGCTCTTTGGGCAGCATTTACAAACAAGGTTTAATTTTCATAAGTAACAGCCTCTAGAAGAGGCAATGTTTTATATTTTATTACAGTAATAACTTACATTTGGGGTGCACTCACTGTGATCAAGGCTTGAGGACAGGCGTGTGTGGGCACACAGACGACATACACACATATACGCTATGAGAGAGCGAGACTTAAAGAAAGAGAGAGAGAAAGAGAGAGAGAGAGAAAGAGATATTTAAACACATCCAGAAGAGGTCAGCTGCAAGACTCAGCCATTGCGCTGCCCACGCACTCCCACATGCTCAACATCATTAAAAACAAAAAGGCACGACTGAAACAATGCTGCAATCTGTGATGCAACCAACAACAAGTGAGATAGATCTGTTGGAGTAAACACTCCCTGTAAGAATCTTAAAAAACACATAAAGGAAGGAGGGAAGAGCGCTTTAATTTCTTGTGATTCTGCGACACCACTGAAGTCCCTTTGTTTCCTTTAATGGCAGCTTTTTGGACTGTACTCTTCATTTAAGACATTAACAATCATTTAAGAGAGTATGATTAAAAATCTAGTGTGCCCATATTTTGAATTATACTCATTTACCTTGAGATTATGTGCCTCACAGATAAAAAAGAAATCAATATAATCTGAATATATTAGCATCAAGATTTGCTTTAAACACATTTTTGGCCGGCATCCACTGAGTAAATCGATTCTGAAGTGAGCTGCACTGTCTGTTCACCTCATTGCTTTGAAAATTTATTGAGTATCTTACGCCACCCAGTGGGCTGGACAATATCCGAACAATGGAGAGATCAAGGAGAGATCATAAGAAAGCAGTGCTGGATAAAAGAACGAATCATAAAGTTTTATTTCAGCCTTATACAGTCAAATATATGTGAATAATTTATCATTTGACATTTGACATTTGATTTTAGTGGAATGTAGAGGGCAAACGCAAAATATACACTTTTTTTAACCCCCTCCTCATCACTAATTCTGAATCTTTTGAAGTCCAAGCTCACTGCCAGTTAAAGAGACCACTTGTCGATTTTTAAGAGCTTCAGGCCCCGCACATGTCACCTCTTCCAAAAAGATGACATTTTGAGGATGGACGGCGAGCCACTTCCACAGATACTCCATCTTCTCATCGCATACCCAGGGGTTTCCTGTTAAACTCATCTGGAAAGAGGATTTTCTCTCATCCAGCAGCCCAAAGGGGAAATGCTGCAGCTGATTCTGATTGAGCAGCAGAAGCTCAAGATGTTGGAGACCCTGGAGGAGGGTCGCTGGTAGCTCTTGGAGCTGATTCTCCTGAATGAACAGTTGGGATAGTTTCAGGTTGTTGGAGAAGATTGCAGGTCTCAGGGAGCTTAATTTGTTACCGCCGAGATTCAGTGACTCCAGGAGGTGCAGGTTCTTCAGGGCGTCAGGTTGTAGGTCTTGCAGATTGTTGTCACTCAAGTCTAGATTCTCCAGATTGGGCAGCTTGTGAAGCAGAGCAGAGGGTACACCTGTTAAACGGTTTCCAGACAAGTCCAGCCAGGTGAGGCTACTGTTGTCAGAAAACCACTCAGCATCAGCTTTTTCAATCAGATTATTCTTCAGCACTAGACTACGAAGTGAGGCACGGCTGAACACATTTGGAGGAAGATGAACCAGCTGATTACCCGTCAGATCCAACGTGTTCAAGAGAGGAACATCCTTCAGTAGGTCAGCAGGAAGGCTTGTCAGGTTGTTGTGATACAGCTGGAGGTTGTTTAAAAGGGGCACGACACTCAAATGACCGGCTGTGATACTGCTGAGGTTGGTGGATTGGATGGATAGTCGAGTGGTGTTGGAGGATAAACCATTTACAGGGAAATGTGTAAGGGAGCTTTGACTGCACACCACCACTGAAGGAGGAAAGGAACAGGAGCACAGATCTGGGCATGAGTGGGCGCCTCTTTTTAGGTGACGGCATTCAGCCAGTGCGGTGAAAGTCAGGAGTATCCACAAGTTCATCTTTAAAGCACTGCACAAAAGAAACATCAGTATAAGAGACGGATGTCAAGAAAACGTAATACTCAAACTACAATGTGAGAACCTGAACATAAATGCATAATCTTACCTGAAAGGCACAGCAGAGTTGCTTCTGTGTTTGATTACTGTATGGACTTGGTTTTATACAATGTTGAGTATATTTGTTCCCGGCAGTGAGTCAGGACAAAATGTTGCAAGAGGCAAACAAAACCAAGCAAACAAACCAGCTCATCAGCCGGTGAGTGGTTACTTTTTTCTTTACTTTTCTAAAAGTACAGATGTTACCACACACAAATCAATATTTTCTTTTCTCATTCCTGCAATAGTATTTTCTTTCAGCGACTAATGTTATTTCAAGTGCGATTTGTAAATCATTGATGTGTGCAAAAGATATTATTTTCAAAAGCTGAATGAATGAGGCATTTAATTCAATTTACTCCTTTAATCCATTTTAATAATCACATATTCTTGGTGTTTAGATTTCTCCCTTTACAACATACAATCTGTTACAGGGATAGTTCAACATTTTGGGGAAATACACTTATTTGCTTTCTTGCTGAGAGTTGGATGAGAAGTCGTCTTTAGAGGTGCTCACTAATTCACATGTTATATTTTGTTTGTTTAATTCGTATTTGAGTAAAAATGACAAGTTTTGGTTTTATGGGGTCTTTAGAGGTTCTGGCAAATGTATTTTTATCACTTTTGGACAGAGCCAGGCTAGCTGTTTGTGCTAAGCTTATGCTAAGCTAAGCTAACTGTCTCTTGGCTGTAGCTTCATATTTGGCATACAGACATGAGAATGGTATTAATCTTTGCATATAAATCTCAACAAGAAAGCAACAAAGCACATGTCCCAAAATGTCAAACTACTCCTTTCACAACACATTTTATCTGCAATTAAAGTGTAAGGAGAGACAGAAATTCTTAAATGCTCTCTTTACTCGTATCATATTTAATTATACATTCATGTTACACTAACAAAAGAGAATGTTTCAGTGATTGAAAAGTAAGACAGCTATGACAACCTGAACTGCGTACATTACCATATCAGATAATAACCAGTATGAGGATGGAAAATGTTAAGAGTGAAGGTTTAGTTCACTTGCTGTCAGTGACATTACTGAGCGCCCCGCCAGAGACTGTGGACTGGCACATAAGATGGTCTCTGGCAGGAAGACCTTCTTCTTGTTTTTCTGAAGCCACCTCCAGAGGTACTCCACCTTCCCATCACACAGCCAGGGGTTGGTGGTCAGGTCCAGCCCCTCCTCGTCCAGGGAGTTCAGAGGGTCCAGCAAACCTGCAGGGATGTGGCTCAGCTGGTTTTCGTCCAGACTCAGGAGTTTGAGCTGAGTGAGCTCCTGAAAAAGGTTTTGGGGGAGTTTTTTGAGCTTATTCCGAGAGAGGAACAGATAGGTGAGGTTATGGGTGTTCTGAAGTATAGCTGCATCCAGGGTATCTAGCTTGTTGTTTTGCAGGTTTAGCCTCTCAAGTTTGGTCAGCGAGTCCAGAGAATTCGCAGAGATCTTCTCCAGATGGTTGGTGGAGAGGTCCAGATTCTCCAGGTGGGGCAACTTCTGAAGCAGAGCAGCTGGGATCTTTGCTAAACGGTTCCCAGATAAGTCCAACCAGGTGAGGCTGCTGTTATCAGGAAGCCACTCAGCATCAGCTTTTTCAATCAGATTATTCTTCAGCACCAAGTTAAGGAGCGGGGCGTGGTGGAAGACATCCGCAGGCAGGTCAGACAGTTTGTTTCCTGTGAGATCCAAAGTGTTGAGTTGAGGAACGCCTCTGAGAAGGTCAGAGGAAAGGCTCTGCAGGTGGTTGCTGTACAGGTGGAGCCCTTGCAGCAGGGGCGTGGCGTTCAGATGCTGCTCGGAGATGGAGGTGATGTTCGTGAACTGGATGGTCAGCATGGTGGTGTTCTTCAGGAGCCCCTCGGAGGGGTACTCTGTCAGGGGAACCTCATTACAAACCACCTCAGCTCTTCTGTGGTAGCATTTGCAAAGTGCCGGGCAGGACAGAGCACCATGGCAGAAATATGCCAACCAGAGGAAAGCGAGGGCACACCAGGTCTTCATTACTAGGACACAAGAAGGGGAGGACACAGAGAGTTACAAATGAGGAGGAACAGACATTAGAAAATGTGCAAGGACTTAAATATCCCACTATTTCACCACTGCAAAGTATCTGACCACAAATAAAGCCACAAATTATTTCCAGTTCGTGCAAATGATGTGCAGTAACATGAGTAACAAAATAAAACTTACTGTTGTTCTCTAGTTGGATGAGTTATCAGCCAGACCGCTCCTTATATCAGATGCAGCAGTGTTCACTTGCAAATTACTGACTCATTTGGGGTAGCAGCAGCAGAATCCCCCAATCTAATCATTACTTATTGAGTAAACAAGGACCCGTCACTACACAGTCATTCGTCAAGGACAGGCAGTTGCAACAGACTGTGTGAGTCTAACCTGCAGGGAAAGTACAAAACCTGGAAACTTAGTTTATGTTGGTTTATTGAGTAAAATATAGTTCCACTAAAAATGACTGATTCTGAAATATGATGTTGAAGTCTGTGTGTTAATGTGAGCATATGAAGTTTATGATTATCTGATGGTTTGCCACTGAGTGAAAAACTAAGTTAGATGTTTACATTATTTTGTACTTTGGATTTTTTTTAAATATGGGGAAGGAGGAGGAGTGAGGGAGGGAGGGAGAGAGAGAGCATGTGAGGAAGAGGTAAAAGTATTCTTTATGCAATAAAGTATGAGTGTTATATTGGATTGTTATTACTAAAGAATTAACGTCCATTTTACTGTTGTAGCTGGTTGCGTTGGAGAAAATTTCAGCTGTAAAAATATCTCAAAAACAATGTATTTAAATGTATAAGCTGATCATGTTTTGTATGTAAGATCTTAATCAGCAAAGTAGCTACTGTAGTGACTACAGATAGATAAATAAAGCAGAGGAAAATTTCTGTCTGAAAGAAAGTGGAGTAGATCTATACAGTAGAGTAAAATGGGAACACTCAAATAAAGAAAATTTACCTCAAAACCGTACTAAAGTACAATACTTGTGTAAATGTATTTATTTTATATCCACCACTGGCAACAAGTATCTTAACTCAGCAAAACAAAAACATGCAAAAGTCAAAATGGGAAACGATTTGATCAATAATGATCAAATCTTTTCTCGCCGTGACCTTGGAGCAGATAAGACTTTGTACATTTTGTCCATGTTAAATAAGGCTCCAGTGATTAATTCACTTGTCAAAGTTTAAAATCTATTGCAGCTGAAAAAACATCAACTAAAGAGATAAAAATCAATTCACTCACCAGCCAGTTAGGCAATACAGCCTCACAAAGGACATACAGAGGAGCAGAGATAGTGAAATAAAGGTTAAACAATGTAACAGTCATTAGAGCATCATGTTCTTGATAAAACATCTATTAGTACATCGAGTGTGCTACAATATGTGAGGTTACAGATACATGCGTTTCCTATATTACCTTGAGGTTACATGACAATGAAGCAGTGGTGGAGGAAGTATTCAGTTACTACTTCAATAAAAGTAGCAATGCTGCAATATAAAAATACCCCATTGCAAGTGAATTGATATTGTCACTTACTGTAAGTAAAAGTATGTAAGTATCATAAGCAATGTATCGAGTATCAAAAGTGTAAGTAGCATTTTACTGTTTTATATACTGACAGGTAGTTTAACCAATAACGTGAATCATATTTTATAATCTCACAACATGCTTTGTATGTAAAATCTTAGTCTGTAAAGTAACTAGTCAGTAAAGCTCTAAAATAAATAGTGGAGTAAAAAGAACAATATTTCCCTCTGAGTTGTAGTGGAGTACAAGTATAAAGTAGCAGTACCTCAAAAGTGTACTTAAGTACAGTACTTGAGAATGACGCCCTTTTTAGAAATGTAAATGAAAAGCCTGGAGATAAAAGAATGAATGTTTATTCACGATGAGGAGGAGAAACAGCAGGAGGAGGCTGTGTGCTACCTGAGGTCGGCACAGCAGGCAGGTACAGCAGCTCTCATGGTAATTTAACCAGAACATACAGTCACACAGCTGATAGAGAGAATGGATTAGAGCTGCAGGATGAAATATGATTTTAGCAGATGGGCAACATGATGAACCATTACATTATGTATGATGAGTGCCAGTTGGCTTTAGGCTGTTCTGAAAGATTTATTTCAGTCAAGCCCACTCACTCCACATGCACTTGCGAGATAGAGACGGACCTATTCTGGTGTAGTTCAAATAGTGTCCTAAAATACACTGTCGTCAGATATAACACCTCTGAAGGATCACTACAGTATGCCTATAACATTTATGTATGTGATATGCACTATGAACTCTATATTAATCTCACTGTCTTTTTTGGTATAGTTTATCTTGTGGCATCACTTTGGTATTACTATACAGTGTACCATATATACATATATTATTTACTATTACTTCTACATCTTCTTTTACATTTTAAGATAATTCTGTAATAATCTGATGCCACATTAATAATTCAGGTACAGTGCAATGAATTAAACGTGTTAAGTTAGTGAGTTTTAGAGGTGTTGGGTAGGCAGACAGAGTCAGGCTAGCTGTTTCCCCCGTTTCCATCTTTATGCTAAGCTAAGCTAACTGGCTGCTGCTTCATATATACAGTATATATGTAGCATTATATTTAGCGGACAGATATGAGAGTGGTATCAATCTTCTCACCTAACTCTATAAATATATTTCCCAAAAGATTGAACTATTCTTTTAACATTAAATTAGAACACTGAGTTCATGATTTGATTTCATCTGTAAATTTGATCTCACTAACACTACATTAATAATTCAGGTATGGTTCAACCTGGGAAGATGTGGATGGAGAAAAAAATTTCAAACCCCAGTTTTGTCACCACCAAATGTCAAAAAAGAGAGAAAAACTCATTGAACTTGATTCTATCTGTGTATATTTCATTCACCGCCTGCCTGCTGCTTTTGATGCTGTATGTACAGAATACTGGAGGGGGAATTTTCATGTGAAATCCAGACTGAAAGCTTTCAAAGACATCAAGGCACAAAATAAATCATTAGGGCCACTGTTTGGAATGCTGTAAGTAACGCTTTTTTTTGCCTGCTTTGTATCACCCCGAATCCTTAACGGCAATATATTTAGAAAAATCCTACGCGTGGGATTTTAAACAATGAATGCAAAATAAATTATTCATTTTCAGGGTTTATTTGAATTTGTCATGAATGGCGAGAAGACAACACATCTTTTCTGTTCAATTCACATTATTCTGTCTCATGTTGTAACGGAAATATGTCCAAGAAATCAAGACTCATAACCATTCAGTAAAACTGTATTCATTTACGGAGACAAGCATATACTGTATAATGTGCTGCTGACTTATATCCATAAAAATAAAACCATCATATACTATGAGCTACACTTCCTGTGTTACAATACACAGACCTCTTAATCCTATATACAAATGTTCACACACATGCCAACAACACCTCACAAACACAAATCCATGTGAGTCACTGCATCTGACAGAATAAAATGTCCATGTTTTTGTCATGATGATTATAAAATTAGGCAGTTTTAAACACAGAGTGTTGAGCTGAGGTTTTTTAGATGAAAATGAAATCTCACTCTAACATGAATACTGCTCATTTTCCTCTTGTTAAAATGACAAAGACAGTCCCAGTTCTCATGACGACAGCCAGTTTCTGTGAATGTTTTTTTTGTCCATGATTAGCATTTTTTTTTTCAGTCTACTTCCCTGAAGAAATAACACATGCAGGCACTTGCGTCCAGACTGCGGCCATTAATCCACAAAGATGAAAATGCCCATCTTTGATCAGCCAGGGTTAACTGTGAAGAGAGAGGGAGAGAGAAAATGATGTGAAAACCTGGGATGCTACCAACAGCATGGCTGGACTTCAAAGGCACGCCCACACAAAATCCACACATATTACACAAGGAAGCTATCCAGTAGCCACACAATGCATGAGTGAAATGCATAAAAAGCAGACAGATATGGGAATAGTCTCAGTCTACGTGTCTGCAAGAAGTAAAATATTAAAGCACAATTTGGTTTATTTGCTTTCTTGCCAGGAGTTTGATGAGAAGATTGATACAGCTCTCATGCCTGTTTGATGAATACGAAGCTACAGCCAGCAGACGGTTAGCTTAGCTTAGCATAAAGAATGGAAGCAGAGGGAAACAGCTAGCCTGGCTTTGTCCGAAGTTAACAAAATCCACGTACCAGCACTTCTAAAGTTAACAAAGTAACAGAGACAAATTCTGGTTATGTGCCGGACTGTGCTTTGTTTGAGTGAGCTACATAGGTGTTGGAAGGTTGATTTTGCTTCATTCTGACGGAGCGAGGCTAGCTGTTTCGCCCTGTTTCCAGTCTTTACGCTAAGCTAAGCTAACTGGCTGCTGGCTGTAGCTTCATATTTACCGCACAGAGTGATATCAATCTTCTCATTTAACTCTACGCAAGAAAGCGAATAAGAGTATTTCCCAAAATGACAAACTATTGCTTTGATATTTTACTTCTTGCAAACATGCAGACCAACATTACTCCCAAATCTGTCTGCTTTTTGTGACACAAGCATGTGCAGCAAGCATATTTCTCAAACCGTCAAACTATCCTTGTAACCACGATGATGTTCAAACACTAAGTTCATGTCTTCCACTCAACTGTAAATTTAGAAATCACACAAAAACATGCTTTTGGCCACGTTAAGGCCTCCTAAAAACTAACTGCAAACACACATGCAGAGGTCCAGTTACCATCTGTCCCCCCTCCTTCACTTCCTTCAGAAGAACAAATCATCATCATCATTATCGACATCATCCAAGGGCCAATTCCAGTCTTTCAGGCCAAACTCAAGCAATCTGAAACAGTAGGTATGAGGTTCACCGAGGGGTCAAAACCTTTAGTGCTTCATAAACTGCTGGGGCGGTACATGCCAACATCACCAGGGGGCAGTATAGAGCAGTGAGTAGTTAATTGAGCGATTGAACGCTGCTTGTTATGATGAGGGGACGGTTAATGGACACAGCAGCATTATGGAGGGCGGACAGGCGCAACAAGCTCTGCTACTTACAGTCTCCCAGCATGAGAGACGTTAGAATGGTGGGGTCAGAGGTGAAGAGGTCAAAGGTCAGTGGAGGATGATACGGAGCATGGGGCCAGTGCTGAGGGATGAGAGCCAGTTAGGTTGTGACTGAGAGAGCAAACTTTGACAGCTGAGTGTCTTCATCAATCACAGAAAACGAGACAGATACGGTTAGTGACTCCCATAATGGTTTGGTGCCTTCTCAATTAGGTCGCTACTGACGCTGCATTAATGCTGCATACAACGTTATGCACATGCAAATGACTCAGGAAGCCTGTTTAAAGCAAGACATCCTGTGTCAGCCACAGCTTTAGGCCCCTTTCAACTGCACATGATTGAGAATCATCATCAGAGATGACAAATTAGTAAGGCTTGTTGTTTTGATTGTGACTCAGTTTTTTTTTTAAAAACTAAATTTAACTGAAAAATACATGGATTTTATGTAAGAGTAGCCCAGATAAAGATTTCATTTTTTTGTCCCCAACAGTTATGTTTCCTACTGCAAACGGACACCGAACACTACAGTTAACAGTAAATTAAGTTCTCTTGTGACACTGACAGCTGCAGAGAACGCCTCCGGTAACAGGAAATGAAGAGAAAAATTGGGAGGAAACGCAAATGAGCTGCTGATTAGCACCAGCGTCCCTCAGTAAACGGTTTTAAAATTGCCATTTGTGGTATAAATAGTATTTTAACTAAAATTTCTGAATTGTTGATTTTTCTTATTGTTCCCCTTTTATTTAACAATCAAAACAAAGACAGAGTTTTAATATATTATATAAAAACTGTATCACAAAAAAAGGTTCCTGAACACGAAATAGATCCTCACTAAAAAGGATTTAATGAGTACAGCTATGACGTTTTGACATTACGCTCATGTACTCACTAAATCTTGTTCTTGAGAAAATCTTCTCAGCGTGCAGGCGGCTTTTTCTAGGTATTGCTTTGTCTTTTTGCCAACATAGCTAATTTAATATTGGAATGTGAATAAATGATTTTGTGGTTTTTATAAAAACTGAAAATAACGAGCACTACAGTACATATCAGCCACAGTGAGTTTGACCTTGAGAACAAGATGGATGGAAGATATCGTGTGTAAACAGTTATTGCAGTCAAAAATAAATAAATAAATACAAAAACAAACTTAAATGTGGGTGACAAATTCAAACATTTTCTGTATCCAATAAAATTTTCCCCGTCCTCACCTGGGCTTCCCTGATGGCTGCTGCTGTCTGCTGGGCTGGATCTTGATGGCTCCACGATGGGTCGACATATGAGGCGAACTCCTGGGTGAAGGCCGTGGCGAGACTCGTGGAGACGAACGTGCCGTTGCTTCGGGAGGGCTGTTTTGCGCAGCGGTAGGAGAACTCAACGTCGGGTGTTTCCTCGGGATGCGTCTGAGGAGGTGACTGACCCAGCGCTGTTGCTCCTCCTGAGAGTTGGTCAGCAGAAGCAGCTCTTTGGCAGTGGACATGTCATAGTTCACTGTTGGAGAAAGAGATGTAAAACAGATTAGAAGCAGGGTAAAGATAGCCCACTGATATTTACTATTTTACTTAAAATGTTCAGATTTTGCTGGTTTATTCTTTGTATGTGGGCTTAATTGTCTGGTTCAATTTCAGGCTGTAAATTGTGGCAGCGTGCCACCATATCTTAAGTATTTTTTAATTACAAAATTTTAAAAAATATACAAAAATACAAAAAAGTTCCAAAAAGACAGTACTATTTCCTGACATATTATAGTCTAAATGATTAATCAGAAAACGAATTGGCTGAAACAAGAACAGAGGTGGTGGTGTTCTTGTTCTGTAATTTTGTATTTTGACAACTTAGCTTAGCAAGTTGTAACTGAGCAGTTGGGATGTGTACTCCATCTTAACGCTGGAGAAACTATTAGTCCCATGGCACAAGGAAAGTTGAAGTCTTGACTGAGCATACTGACCCTTGCAGGGCACAATAACTTCCTCCTTTCTGTCCAGGTGGTCTTTGTGGCACTTGGTGTGGCAGCGGCGGCACTCGAGGGCCGGTGGGGGCTTGAAAACGTGCCACAGGGGCCGAGTGCAGGCCTCACAGCTGGAGGGGAAGTGGTAGAGAGTGAGGATGAACTCGTGGCCCTTGTGGCTGATGTAGGAGGGACGATCACCATATGGTGTAGGCTCCACTACAACCTCCTGGTCACGTTTAATCTCGCCCTCATTGGCATACAGGATCTGGGGAAAGAAAAGAAGGGGAATGGAATTTTATTGAAGATTTATTTAAGCAGACAGTTCAATTGTAAACTGTACCTGATTTATACTGATACCTGGAATATCCTTGGAATTTCTTTGGCGTCTGCACGGTACACATCAGTTTGAGTGACAGGTCGGACATGAAACAGCTTACTGTAGGAGGGAGGGAGATGGAAAAGTTAGGTGTTGACCCAGGATAATAAGAGCTATTAATACTCTGGGTATAGAGAGATTTTTTTACTTTTTGTATCTAAACTAAAAAGCCTTGAAAGACATTGGTTCAAAGTATCAGCAATTGGGTCAAAAATATAATGTGTAGCAGCGGCAAGATATGCTGATTTGAGTCAGTTTCTTCTTTTAAAGGACTTCTCAAATCATACTTTTGTCATATAGTTTACCCTGATTTTAGTTAATTCTACTCCCACTATTCTGTCTTTTGTTCTTATTCTGCATTTTATCTTATTTTTATTGTGCTCTCTAATTTCTGTTTTTAGCCACTCTAGCAGCATGGCTCCCGGGATGGCAATATCAGTGTGTCGTATACCCTGATTTATCCTCAAGCGCCACTTTGAGGTACATATTTTAGTTTTTTAGATAAATGTCTCGACAACTGTTGGATGAATTGTCATGAAATTTGTTACAAACATTCATGTTCCCCTCAGAATGAATTGTAATNNAACTAAGATGGTGGCCATGGTAACATGGCTGTAGACTCTTAGTAGTAACTACTAAGAGTAGTAACTACTCTCGTAAATACTGTTTAAAAAAGTGAAAGTGTTCTATACAGATATATTTTACCATTATTATTAATTTTTGGTATTACATGTTCAAACCCTGCTTTAAAGGACTCACTCGATGTCCAGGGTCATGAAAGGGTTGGCCTGCTCACGGTCCAGCTCGCTGTTGTAGAACAGGATCTTCTTACTGCTCACAACTATATACTGTAAAGGAAAGGGAAACAAGGACCAAAAGGTTAGAGGGGGAAATGACTCAATGGCAGTGGTGATTACTAAGTAAACACATCTGTAGATACGAGAAATAATGGTGGATACTTTACTTTTTTGTCCCAGCCAAACCGCTTTGTGTTCTTGGTGGGAAGTGAAATCCAGCCCTCCAGCCTGGCGTCTACAGTTTGCAGAGAAAAAAACAGGAAGATGTTAACACAAAGAGGAGAGAGGCCTTTAATCATGTGAACCACTTAAAAGACCACCTTGACATTTTGAAACTTTGGTGGCATTTTCCTTAAACAGACACTCAGGGCAAGTGGCAGGAAGCCTTGCTGCTTGGTTTCAACAACAGACTATTCAGCTGGAATTTTAAAGATGATAAGGAATCTCAAAATATGGCAGGTGTCTGGTGAGGAAAAATAAACTCTGCACACCAACTTCATTATTGGAAAAATGTTTCCTCGCATCTTTTGCAGCAGAATAAATTTGACCAAAGCAGGCCTGCATCAAGCTGTTAGTATTCACGTGTCCAGTGGACAATAGAAAGGATTAAAGCACAGCACAGTCAACAGAGCAGAGGGATTAGCTGAAACTTTGCAGGGTTGAACCAGGGTTGAGGGTCTTTCTCAATTCCATTAATTTAGGAAAAATTACCCCAAATTAAAAAAAAAACTGGAAATATTTTGATGGATAAATGTTATATGTTATTGTTAGATCAACTGTAGTTTTCATTTTCATCCCCATCCCGGGTTTGAAGCGCCATGCAGGGTCACCTGCAGGTTCAGCCTCAGGGGGCTGTTCGTAGGTGAGGGCCAGGGGACGGTGGCCCTGCTCTACCCGCCCGTCATATTCTTCTTCATCGTCAGAGTCAGAGTCAAAGAGAGTGTGAGCCGAGTGAAGGTTGGGCCGGGTGTCGATGCAGACAGATTTGTGTGTGCGCTGGTAGGTGAAGGACATTGATTCGGAGGTGTGGGAGTGAGTAATGCGCACTGCGAGGGACCCCGAAGACAGAAGTTCAGGTGAAATGAGGGGGGGAAGAGGAAAAGGAAGAAGCATAAAGAGGAAAAGGTCAAAAACAATTGGCCTGGAAGACAAAGAGACTCAAAGTGAAAACAAAAGGAAACAGGAGGAACTCAGGAAGAGAGACTGCAGACAAAGGAAATGCAGGAAGTACATGCACAAGTGTATTTGCTTACAGAACTGGCTTTGAGCATTTGAATGTACATGTCGGTGACACATTATAGGATGATGAGCGTGAGTGGGAGTCTCCTTTGTCTACCTGGGTATCCGTCACCCATGTCCAGGTCATTGCCACTGCTGATGCTGGTGGAGTCCAGAGAGTGAACGCTGAGGGAGGTGAGCTGGCAACGAAGCTGCTCGATGTCGCTGTCTTTACTGTCCAACGCCATCTGAAGCTCCAGGCGCACCTGGTTTTCTTCCGCTATCATCTGAATAACAGACATGAGCAGGTTTTTAAATTGCAGTTCGTGGTCTTTTCTATTTTTGGCAGGTATAATAAACAAAGTCCCAGCCCAATTGGAAATTAGATACGGGCTCAGGTAATGGAAGCGGCACAGAGCAGTGCATTGAAATCATAATTGTTATCTAAAATAAAATAATGGGAATATTTATTGGAACAGTGTTCAGGGACACAATCTTTATGTTGTACATTTGTTGTTTCAAGAATAAAGGGTTCATATTTTCTGGCCTCTGCTGCTGACTGAGAGGAATTCTCCTCCTACACATCTGGAGCAGCTTTAAATGTGATCTCAGGTCTTGGAAAAGAGATTGATGACTTGCTGGGCAGGAATATTAACTAACAAGCTTATTAATTCTATGCAAATGTAGTAATTTAAAATCCATTTGTAAGTATCTCCAGCTAGATCTCGCTCTTATAATCAGGACTTTAATCAGTCATAAAAAGATGTTTTTGGTAAATGTGGCAGCTTATATTCAGGTCATGCCATTTGTTGGCATGCTGGTGTGCCGTGTCGGCGTACTGACCGCCTGCATCTCTGTCATCTCTCTCTGGTATTTGATGATGGTGCTATTGAGTTTCTCCTTCTCCGCTCTCAGCTCCAGCTGCAGCTTCCTGTTCTCCTTCAGCTTCCTTTGCACCTCGGTGTCGGTGCTTTGGTGGCCTCCCCGCACCGTAACCCTCCTGTTCATCACCTCGGCCAGCTTGTTGATAGCCTGGGAGCAAAAAAAACATCGCAGCATAGCTTTACAGAGATCCATTTGAGATAAATCTGAATTCAGTAAATACACGGGGAAGCCTGCAGGAATATCAATGCTGCTGCTGCGAGAAAGATTTTTAAACTCATTTCAGATCTCAGTGATTTTGCCCAGAGTTCAACACAAGCCTGCAGCTGAACATTATTCTTAACAACAAATGATGTGACATAACAGTTGTCTAGTAAAAGTATGAAAGTATAGAAAATATTCCAGGCTTTCCAGACCTGTGTAGGCGCCCAGACACACCTGAATTTTTAGTGTCCTTTCGTTCTGCAGCTGCCTTTCAAAGGACACTTTGACCAAGTTCATCTGCTCCTCCTCCTCCTTACATTTCTGGAGCTCTGTATAAATAGCAGAGAAGAATATTAATTCATTTTTACTTAACATAAGTTTTGCAGAAGTAATCCACAACTTATAGCGCAAGTCTGAAGAGCAATATCCTGCCGTTCTACAGATGCTCGGTTCCCTGATGGAGAGATTAAGGGCTCATGACATTTTTACAGCCTTCTCCCCATAAATAATCTGGATATGTAAGGCAGCTTTTTTAACACATTTTCCAGGACTGAGGGAAATGTCATTCCTGTAGAAATCTCTTCTCTTTAGGTGGTGCTCATTAAGTCAAAATGACACTCACGTTGCTGCATTTCTTTCAGCTGGTTGTTGAGCTCCTCTTTCTCATTGGCCAGGTTGGCCACATCCACCGTCAGAGTGCGATTGGACTCCTCCAGCTGTAGGGGGCGTCAGGGTAGAGGTGAGGCTCATACAGCAAACAAGCAAAATTAATCTATACAGCACATTTGAAAACAGAAGCAAATCAGTGCTTTTTACTGTTTTTATTATGTGTGATCCAAACTACTGTGAGTTACCGCAGTAGTTGCTGGTTTTAATCCAACTGTCTAATCAGGGTCAATCTATCTAACTAGCTGAAGACAGTTAACTAATTGTTGATCACCTAATTAAAGGTACCCAGTGGAGTTTTTGCCCACCAGTAGAGCTATGGAGCAATGTTTTTGTGAGCGGATCCCCGATTTATTTGTATCTTTTTCCTTTGCTGCCACCAGTTTCAGGGTGTTCCACTGACCGACAGTTGGTGGCGGTAACGCGCCAACAAAGGTAGCAGCGTGCCAACAAAAGGCAGGAAAGAAGGCCGCAAGCTAGCAAACATGGATGTAAACAACACAGATTTTGAAATGGCTTTTCAAATGTTTTATGTGGAAGGAAATGCATTCAACTTTGCAATTTGTTAGATGTCAAGAACACACACAATGCATTTTGGTGAGTAACAATGAACATTAATCTGTTTGTTTACAAGAAAACTCTACAGGGTTCCTTTAAGTAGCTGACAGGCTGGGAAATGTCAAACCTGCAACCAGGATCGGACCAGGAAACTGAAATTCAAAATTGAATTTCAAACCTTCATTATGGCTAAAGACTGCACTCCTGCACTGGAATTTTAAAATCCTGTACTTCCTGGATCCTGGCCTCACCGAGCTTATGGTGGCCTCCTTGTCGCTGAGCTCCTGTTTGTGTCTCGCCATCATGTCTTTGATCTCCAGCTCCTTCATGATCTTCTCCTTCTCCAGGTCGGAGTACTGCTCCTCAGCGATGGAGCGAGCCAGCTGCTCGGAGTCCGCCTTGGTCAGACTGACTTCCAGCTGCGTTGTCAGAGAATCCCTGTGGAGGGAAGAGGGGAAGGAACGCGGTTATTACCACATTATTAAATTGCTAGAACTGGATAAATCTTTGAACTACAGAAATCCCTGCTGTTATTATGCTAGTCAGAAAAAAACTGCCTATAGGGGAGAGCGGGATGAGTTGAGCCAGTTTTTACTCGAAGCGTCTTTAAAGTGAGGACATGACAGTAATGTCTCCAACTAAAATATGGACATATATTTCAGGATGTGATGCATCCCTGGGAATAATCACTTTGGATCTAAAATAAACGGTTTTCAAAATATGACTTTCCAAAAAAAAGTGGTCTCTTGGCCAAGGGAGAGGATAAGTTGAGCCACATGGGGGTACACTGTACCATTGATTATGTTGTAAAGTAAAACTGAACATTTTCACCTCATATAGCCTAATACTATATAAGCAATACAAATTCAATATCAAATGACTTTCTAAAAATTTTATTTAAAGATAAACTTTACTTCAAGGGCCAGTTTTCTTCAACAAGGCCTAATATAATTATCAGAACAAAATCAAGTTCAAAATGAAGAACAAAACACCAGTCCTTCCTCATTCTCTTTGAATGCAATGTAGAATTACAGTAAAATAATACTTTAATAATAATCATTACCAATCATTAATAATCCACTGGCTCAACTTCCCCCAGGCCTTTTTCGCTCAAATTACCCCACCCCCATCATTTTAACAAAACTTGTGTCATCCAGCAGTTTAGAGCCAACGTGATGCTAACAGTATAGCCTCATATTGTAACTTCCTAAAGCACTAACACATGTGTGAGATTTTTTCAAACTGGTCTGTAATTGTTCAGACACAAGAATCATGACTCCTTGAACATAAAAAAATCACTTTGAACGGCAAAAAACATTTTTTTTTAACTTAAATGTGCTAACCACTTATTCCATGGGCCATCACAGGGTGATGACTTTTCAAAAATGTGTGGTCACATGACCAATTATGTCTATGGTTGCCTAGAAACAAGGGGTGGCTCAACTTCCCCACAGGCTCAAATCCCCCCGCTCTCCCCTAGTGTGGACATATGTTAACATTTGAATGAGCTTTTTGTCAATGCAGAGAGTTACACTGGATCACAGTTTAACTACGTGTCCAGAGTAATCTTTGGCTGTAGTGCATCTGGGAATGCTGCTAATCTGGTTCAACTTTACTCATTCGGTTGAAGGTCAAGTCCTCCTTTATGGCTGTGAGATGAATTCACAGAGGGCAAATAACAATAATCTGGAAAGTCTGTTACATTCTTAAAAAAACAGATAATCGTTAACTGTGCGGTGACATGTAAAACCTCAACATATAGTGTTTTTTATCATGTGTCATGCTTCAATTTTATGCATAGCACCTTGTTCGTGTACATTCTTTATACTTTTCATTTTGTTTAATATTTTTTCACGTCTTATGTTTGATTAAATCTGCACTTTTTGTTTTGGTGCCTTCTCTTGTTTTTTTTCTGTGTTTTTCTGTGTATGTTGTTTAAAACAGAATCAGGTCATTTTAGTGCTGCAGTGTCTCTTGTTATGTTGTTTAGACTGGAGATGGAGAAGAAACCAGTTGTCCACAGTTACCTCTCCTCCTCATATTCTGCCAGTCGCTGCTGCGCATCTTTGCACAGCTTATTCTTCTCATCGCACTCGTCCTTCAGCTCACGGATCTGCGTCTTGTAAAGGGTCTTGGAGGAAGGCAGATTCAATTAATTTCATCTCACAGATCTGGGATGAAGATAGGAAAATAACCCCCTTCTCTGCTCATGTCTTCCCATTCAAGCCCCACATTGTAGATGGATTTAGATGTCTTGCTAGTCTGACAATATTATGTGTGTACTGTTTGTAGACAAGGTGCACAAAAGAAGGAAAAATGTTGGTTAGAATTACCGTGAAATACTGCTCTGCCTCCAGTTGGTCCTTCAGTTCCTTCAGCTGGCCGCCCGCCTCCTGCTTTTCCCTGGAGCAGAACCAACAATCTGTCAATCGTTGCTTCTGGCCAACTACCCACCAGAGCCAAAGCACTTTCATCAAATCAGATATCAAGAACGACACGACAATTTGCCAACAGTTTTACAACAAACTCGTACACTGTGCGTTTATGCTCATTATGTTATTATGTGTGTTTGACCTGCGTAGCTCCTGGTTCTGTTTCTCCAGGACCTGCTTCATGTCCAGCAGGTGGTTGAGCTCCTGTTTGAGCTGTTTCTCTGAGGAGCGGAGCACCGACACCTGCTGATTCTGCATCTTCAGATCACTCTGGCTCAGACTCCGCTTGTGGATCTCCTGCTCCAGGCGCAAGTTCAGGTTCTTCACCTGCACAAACACACGTGCACACACAAGCTTTTTCAGTGGTGGCACTTACTGACAGTTATGGGGAACAATCCAAGCTGCAGAACAAAGAGTTGGGACTGCAACTGATGATTATTTTCACTATGGATTACTCAAAAGTCTAAAAATAATGACAAATGGCCATCACAAGGTCCCAAAGCCCAATGTGCCACCTTCCCATTACTTAATTTGTCAAAACATCAGTTAAAAAACGTGTGATACAAGGAAATGTGATAAGGAAAAGCTGAAATAGTATATAATAACAAAACATAATGTTTAACATTTTTATTTGATAAAAAATTACTTAAAACAACTAAATTGAATATTAAAAATAGTTTTATCAATCGATTAACTGATTCAATTAACTGATTGTTTCAGCATCACAAAAAATAGCAGCATATGATGCACTCTGTTATTATTATTTTAGCAGCAGGTGCCGGTGAATGCTGTTTGCTGTTCAATCCGGGTCATAGACAGGTACTGAGTGTGAGGTACTTGCTGCTGGCAAATGCTTTTATAAGACACACCTCTTCAGAAAGTTTCTGCTTTTGTGTCTGCAGCTCGTCCAGTTTGTGCTGCGCCTGCTTGTGGTCGCAGTCCAGCATGGAGTGGTCCTTCTCTAGTTGCAGCAGCTTCCCCTCCACCTGCAGCTTCAAGCTGCGCTCCTCCTGCAGGGTGCACTCCATCTCTGGACCAAACAAAACGATCAGTAAAGCCATCAGGAGGGTAATCTAAGTTGCACTCGATTGTTCACAGTATTGATAAAACAATTTTTGCCTTTGGCTGAACCTACTCGGAGCGCCAGATAAATAGCCAGGTGCCCGAAGGACAATCAGAGCAAAAGTATTGTATTTTAAGACCAGACACAAACCAGAATTATTTACAAATGCAGTTTGTCCAAGGTCTGTTCCATCAATAAGCCCTTCATCTTTTTTCCAGCCTGTCTGAATAACACTTATCGATAGTAAAATACAGTTTAAACTACTGACCACATGCTGATGCTTTCATCCATTCTGCAATCATCTTTCACACTTTTGTCCTCCCACTCGCTCACCCTTTAAGGCCCCAGACTTTGCCTCCTCGATGGACTGGTAGATCTTGTGTTTATCTGCCAGCTTGGCTTTGGTGGCCTTGTGTTCCGCCTCCTCCTGCTCCAGACTCTGCTGGAGCGACTTCAGCTTGAACGTCAAGTCGATCTCTTGGTTGTTCTTCTCCTATAAAATGAAAGGGGATATTAGGTTTCTAATGGCTGTTATTTAATACAAAATGTTTAATGCACGGGAGCAGCCAAAGGTACGTTTTCAAAATGCTGGACAACGTCAACCCAATCTAGAAATGTCAAATTGAAGTTTGCAGGAGGACTTTGAATTCACATTGGAAATTAGCAATTAGAAATGTAAACAGACCTTCTCGAGGTCATTGAGCTTCTCCTGCAGCTGCTTCTTTTCAGTCTGGACCTTGGAGAGAGATGACTTCACCTCTTTCACCTCTTCTTCCAGAGCAGATATGCGTCCTGAGGTGGAGTGATGGGAATAGGGAAAAGGAAATATTAACAAAGAAATTACAGAAAGAGTATAGGACGACTTGAAAACTACAAGAAAATGCACCTGAACTACTCCGTTTCAAACAGACATGATGCTAGGTGAGACATTACATAATGCTCCTGCACACCTTCGGCCGCCAATATATGAAAAACAACACACACTCCCTTTAACTAACTCCACCCACATGGAGAGTTTTACTAGGGGAAAAAAAGCATGAGGCATCACAGCAAACAGGCAACGCCGTTGTTTCGATACGTCCCCTCTGACCTCAGCGACTGGCCTCTCTGCACGGACCAAACACGTTCAAGTTTCCAAACAGTGTCTCACAAGAGGTGCTGGCTCTGGTCCGGCTTTGGCTTTCATAGCCTCTTGCTTCACTCTCAGCCTTTTGAACAGATGTTTCCACCTATGATCCCATATTTCCCAGGGCCTGGTCCAAAAAACAATTCACATCCAATACCCCGTCCAGCCTCCAGAGTTGTGTAATGCCCTTTTCCTGCTACTGGGGACATGTTTACTGCAGGAGCTTTGAACGAGCTTTGTTTGATTAACTGAAGTTATGGTAGTGAATTAACCTTTTTGGTAAATTCTTACTTTGCTTTAAAGTGACTTACTTTGACATTAAAGTTTGGAATATAAAAGTCTTGTAAATAATGGTTGGCTGGTTGCTAGGGTGGTGATTATTGTAGCAAAATTAAACAACCACCTCTTAACAGCATTTTTTCTTCCGCTTATTGTTAATTTCCAAACACTGTGTGCAGACCATGTGACTATGTGTATAAACACACAAAACAAAAAGGTAACTTTTGTTGAACAGTGGTCACTGATGGTAAAGCTACAGCCTCTGACTATTTATTTCAATTAATTGTATAACGGTGTGTTTTATTGCTTATAAATTCATCTTTACATTTGCTAGTTGAAGAACGTAGAAGAAGAACTTCTCTCAAAAGCTACACAACCTTGCAACCACTTGTACTTATTCAGTGGATTGCAATACTCATTGATGTCAAAGTGTAACCAACAGCCGCGGCTCACCCTGCAGGTCAGTAATAGTTTCTGTCCCGAGGTTGCGATCTCTTCTCTCCTCCTCCAGCTCGGCCTGCAGCCCCATCAGCTGCTTCTCCAGCTCCATCTTGCCGTTTTCCAGCTGGCTGCACTTTTCCTGCATCTCCCTGAGGCTGACCTCCAGGCCCTGAGCCTGTTTCTGCGCCTCTGCCTGACTCTTCTTCAGCCGTGCCGCCGCCTCCTGCTCAGCCTGAAGCACGGCGTTGGCCTCCTCGAGCTACAGATGAGAAACAGACAGGATGAAACTTTTCCCTGCAGGCTAAAGTGGGCTAGTGCAGCAGCAAAATTAAAGGGATTTAATGAGGGGAAAAGCAGAAGAATAATGAAAACAGCGGTCACAGTTGCTTGAATGTGGATTATCAAATTAGCAAGTTTGATTTACATAAGTACGAACTTGTGAAACAGCAAAGCGTTATGAAAAATTCTCAAAAGTAGAAAGACAAAGCTATGTAAAAGCTATATTAGGTGAAAGCTCCCCCTCACTTGTCTCTGCAGCTGGATGTTCTTCTCATTGGAGATCTGGGAATTCTGGTTCCTCTTCCTAAGATCCTCCAGCTGGTCCCTCAGGTTGTTCACTTATGAGTAAATACAGACAAATAAAAGAGTTAATACAGTATTTGATATAACACATTCAGTAGACCCTGGAAATATCGCAATCCACCCAATGACAGCCAGAATATACAACCACACATATATATATATATATATACTGTAATATAAACAGTGGGACAACAGAGCTCCCAGATATCCAAGTGAAATATATGAAAATGAGAACAACCGAAGACCTACATAAACATACTGACTGGGCTTATTCCTCTGTGTACAGTAAAATCACACGACATTCACAGAGTTAGAGAAGCATTTTCGAGTTTGTTCAGGAGTTTCGAGCCCAATGTTTACTCACATTCGTTCTCCAGGCCGCGCTTTCTGTCAGATTCAATCTCCACCTTGCGCAGGTTCTCGGCGCTCTGGTGCTGCAGCAGAGCTCTCTCTCTCTCCAGCTGCCTCAGCGAGGCCTCGACTTTCTGCCTGCTGCTCATCTAATCAGAGAGGGAATCACAAGCAATGTGAGCGGATGACCTCTGACCTACTTTATTATATCATGGTTGAAATGGCATCCATCCATCCTTACCTCTTTATCTAATTCTTTGACCAGCTTGTCTAAACGGTTGGTGGCATTTCTACAGGAAAGAGAACAGTTTTATTGCAGACTTCTTCCCACAAATCGTTTAATTAACTTGCATTTTGTTCTGTTATAATAGGTAAATGTTTCCATATATACAGTTTTTCTTCACTTGTATCCAAAATCATGACACAAAGTACTGGAAATGTCCTAAATCAAACATGACTAATGGACTGTTGTTAACATACACCAGATCACCAACTGATTGTTCTTTTACTTTGCTGATGGTATTTTTTTCCCTTTCTTTTTAACATCTATCATTATCACAAACTTCAGCTTTGTAGGATGGGATATTACTTCCTGTTGTGTAAAGCAATCAAACTGATTTCCTGCCTTATCCAACAGATGGCACACAACATGAATGCCAATCTCCTCAGTGATAGCCTGTTTTGTTAATAGTAACTATAGCAATGTCTCACAATTAATGTGGCAATGACCAATACGAACATGCTATGTGCACAATCTAAAAATTGGATGTATGTATGAATGTATTACATTCTTATGGTAAAACTCTTTAACCTAAAGTTTGGTGATTTATTGCTTGAACGGGATGCTTTATCATGAATGAAAAGCTAACAGAAGTTTTCAGTTTGTACAGTAAATAGTAACATATTTTTAAAAAAAATCACTAATGGTGGTCAGCCCTGTGTGTGTTATTTGTCTAGTCGTACTTGCACTTGTGCTCCAGCTCATCTTTGGCCTGCATCTCATGGTTGAGGTGCTCCTCCAGCTGATGAAGCTTTTTCTGCAGCTGCTCAGATAGACAGACAGAAGACCAGAAAAGAAAAATACTATTATCTAATGCTCATTTCCATCTTTTACTTTAAGCCTTTTATCTCTCCTCTGTTAGCATAATATTAAGGCCGCACACACGAAAACGCCTACCTCTTTATTACTGTCCAAGCAATTCTCCTTATCCTCAGAGTTTTCCTTGCTGTCCTCTGAATCCTCCACAGAGCAGTTGTTGTTTCCCTTCAGCAGCCTGAGAGAGAAAGGAGGGATAGAAGAGAGCCATGAATGTCTGTAGCTGAGTTTACCTGGTGGTTTTCCAGCCCTGGCAACATCCAACACTATCCACGAGTCCCAATCTCTACAACCAAGTGACGTATTCGACCCTCTCCAGATCCATAATACCAGCTGGGTCATCAAGAGGGTCACATTTGTTGCATTATTGTTACCATTCAGATCACTTATACTTGAGATCCACAATCTGAACAGTATGGAGCACAAAACCTGAACATTGCACTGTGGAAAAAGCAACAAGATCTGAAGACCTTTCTTACATCTGGATGGGTTTACCTTCGGAGAAACCCAACTGATGCCTCCAACCCACACTGTCTGTTGCCAACTGTTAACCATGGTGACGGACTTGTAATGGTGGGCAACTATCTCTGGGAATCATTACATGGCTCTGCCACATGGCTGCATAATGACCAAGGAATCTGAAGCCATTTAACGTTCATTTTAAGACCTGTTGTGCCCATCAGCGTAAACTGTTTTCGCATGGTGTTCAATTTTTTTAGCATTTTATATGTGTGCATTTCCATTTTTTAAGAATAATGAATATCATTTCAGAAAAGGTATATACTAAAACGCACAGATAAGGATGCAGTGTTTCTGAAATCCAAGGAAGGTTGCCCGCAGCCATGCTTTTTATTACCTGCTCAATATTCACGTATTATCAGGCTATTTTTACCACCACTTGTATACAGTTGGACTGGATAGATTGTCGTTTACTGACTTAAATGGCATTGTTTTGACCTTGACTCTGTTTTGTCAGATTTATATAAAAAAAGACGAATTGCTTCATGAAACCTTCAGCTTCATGAATATGAATGAACATGAATATAAAGCCTAAAAAGTAAAGACATACCTTGAGGTTAAAACATTGCTGATTAAAGCACTGCAGGATCACAAATCCAACACACAGGTGTTGTTTTTTACTACGTCTCCTACCAATCGAGACCGGGGTTTCGAAAACTAAACTTCAGCGTGAGCAAAGAGGGTATTTAAAGGGGCTGTCAGAACAAGGCAGCAGTGTGGAGCTCGAACAGGCATACAGTGTCTGACTGGTGTAAGACTGTATTAAAAAGGTATGGGTGTGAAGCTGTCTTCTACCTCCTGCATTTTAGGCACAGCACTGTCCTTAAACCTGTTTCCTGAGTCTAGAGGCCCTTTTAAAAAGCTCCCACACATGAGAGCTTCATTTTGTTCTAGTGCTACACAAGAATACAAGGTCAGCAAACACTAATGCAGACAAAAATTCAGCAGAAAATACTCAAAAGAAAATGTCTGAATAAAACACTTACTGGTCCTCCTTGAAGTAAGTGAAGCCGACAAATGGTAGCTGGTTGCCCACAAAGGCTTTTGGTGGAGGAAAGGTCTCAGCATGTCTTTTATCATCCTCTATGTCGTCAAAGTTACTGGTGTCTATGTCACCGTTCAGCTCAGGCACAACTGGAGCCACAGCTGGAAGACAGAAGCAGAGAGAGAGAGAGAGTCATGGAGCGAAAAGGGGGAGAGGAGGTGGTGCAAACCAAGAGGGGTTGAGAGAAGAGAGCGATGATGTTTTACATAAACTTAGACGATCAAAGATTAAAACCTGGTGCTACTACAGGTATTTCAATTCAAGAAACTCTTAACATTTTTCCAGGAGTAAAATCTATGCCAGCTTTGGCACTGCTTGCAGTAGGAGTAAGCTCTCTGCAGGTTGGCGTGAGGCTGACACCACTCCTTTTCCCGTACAGTGCTCGCTTTGTGCCCCACACACAGTGCCTTTCACCAGCGAAGCCTAAACGCCTGCTTCTCACAGGAGCAGGCGTGCTTTAAAAGTCTGCACAACAGGCAGACAAAAATGTGTCAAAGGGCCAATCAGATAAAACTAAGCCAGTCCTTTAACCCTATAAATAGTTCCTAATTGAGAAAAAAAAGCAGCCATCATGGATCGAGTTCCTCAGACCAGTGCAATTCTGGCTCTGGGCAAGGAGCTCATTACTGTTAGGTCAAGACACAACCCTCAGCGTGACAAATGTGACTCAAAGATGGCGGAGAAAATGCAGGGAGAGATCAAGCACAGGAATGAAACAAATGAGGGAAAAAANAAAAAAAAAAAAGCCAAAGTGTGGTGAGACAGAAAGAGACACAGGCCGCTCCATGGAGGCCCTTGTGGCACGACTTCCCAGAATGCTCTCTGATAGCGGGCGGCTAATGACAGGCAGCCGTGGCCACAGTGAGAGTGAGAGAGCGGGAGCAACCCTCCAAACCGGGGCGCCCCTCTCATTAGGCCAGTCCGCACAGGCCGCACAGCCTGCCCCGCCCGCCGCTACGGGGGGTGCTGCCTCCCGTCCAATCCATCCATCCATTCATCTATCCGTGCATGGTGCTGGCTTCTTTTCCCTCAACCATCCCAAAGCTTAATATGCCTGATAAACATGAAGACAACAGGGGAGAATGTCCAACAGAGCCCAAACATGGAAAATCTCCTGAGTCATGGCCACACAGACTCAGAGGGCTGGGAGGAACATGCAGCTCTGCGGGAAGCCAGAATGGGAGCAGGGTCGTGTTTTGAGTGTGTGCTTTGAGTGTGTGTGTGTGTGTGTGTGTGTGACAGGACATACATGTGCAAACATGAAGAGAGCAAAGCAGCGCAGCAGTGGCACAGTAGTGGTTTTGTGTTCCAGACCGCCAGGCAGTCTGAAGTTCAGTCAGAAGTTCTGTCTGTTGTCTTAATCAGAGCCAGGTGAAGCAGAGAGACGGAGCAGAAAGAGCCTGCATGTAATTCTGTACAGACACAGAGGTCCTGTTCATACTGCTAATATATCCCTGTCCTTATTTCCTTCCTTCCTTTCTTCCTTCCTTCCTAAGAGATGCTTCATCTGATACAACTGTATAAGGGGAAATTAAACCATGATTCTTTACAGATACTCCATCTGCAGTACAGTAAAGTAGGAGCTTAATAATGTAAAAACAGTTGCAGTAATATAAAAACAGCTTAGAGTCTTTTTCACCATTTGTTTTTGATTTTATTTGACCCAGATCAGTTCATATGTGTATCCTCGCTGTTGTTCTTTTTGCTCCCTCTCTCTT
>NTHP01000615.1:41905-56402 GCA_003416845.1 Oplegnathus fasciatus
GACCTTCAGACTCAGAGTCAACAGCAGACATGAAACTCCACCTGCTGAACTCAGAGCTGCACAAACAGAAAAACAGCACAAATAAAAGTGTAACATTTCTTCACCTTTAAGTTGATGTGTTGAACTTGTTAACAAACTGTTTATTCCACATCCAGCAGCAACATGATGCTTCATGTGGAGTCGTGTTTGTGTCACCTGATGAATGTGAGTCCAGTATTCTCTCTCTTTTAGCTCTGTGTTTGGTCTCCACCACCTCCTGAGGGAAATATCTGTCTCTTTAGCTGCTGAATGCTCCACTATGTTCACCAGCTAGCTACAGGCATGGCTGCTCTGCTGACAGACAGACTACAATACCCATAATCCTCTGATGTGACTCCAGTCTGACCGTAGCAGAGAAACAGAGTCGAAATCGGACGTTTTTACTGAAGTTTCTGTTGATGTACGGCCAAACATTGATCTGAATATGAACAAATACACAAACACACACACATACTGGTTTCCATTTTTAATGGGGACCAGGTTTTCGATCATCACCTGTGGGGACCACCCTTTCTAGAGGTTCTGGAGGTATGAAATAAAAAGTTGGTTACAGTTGCCATTGCTCAGTTAGCTTATACACACCTTCAAATCTCTGCGTTGATGAAGTAATGATGTGAGCATGCTACCAGGGACTCCAGTAAACATGGCTGAAGGGGGGGCTAATTTGAATATAATTTGCATGAATTTGCATAATTCACACAGATTCCCATTTGATTACTGGGGACCATGCTGGAACAACAGTTTTTTTTCTACATTAAAATGGCAAATGATGTACATCTATATCAAGTTCATCCTCGGATTATTGCATTTGTAATAAATATTTAGTAAACAATTAAGTAAAATCATAAGATGCAGTCGTACATCAATGACAATTCAAATTTTGGAATGGCTTCGTTGTTCATAGATTATGTATTGGTACCATCAGTTTTCCATCAGTTTTGATGCAAGGCTGCTTAGGTGGAGATTATGCAACTAAACCAAGAAAGTAAAAAGTGTTTCAAAACCTTTCAGATGACCATCATACTAAAACATCTTGTCCTATTGCCAACTTGTGCTAAGTACTAGTGTGGTGATTGTGGCTTCCGCAACTTTATCTGCTTAAAAAGAATTTCAATTCATATTAAAGCTATTTTAACAAACTGAAACAACATTAAAATCTGTTCTAAATGTCCGATTACAATTAGCCTTCTAGATGCATTAATAAAACTGCTCGTTTGCTATTTTGTGAATAATAAAAAAAACAACATTTTCAATAAAACTGGAAAGCATATCGACAACAATTATCAATTAGTCCGTGACAATATGTATTAAAAAACACACATGGCAGATAAAGAGTGGCAATAACACAGATGTTTACTTCATTAGTTGGCAGCTTGATTGAGATAAGCTGCCAATTAGTGCTTAATTAGTGTACCCAGAAGTTTTGCCATGATCATCATACTTCTTAGTATAGAGTAAGTCTGTATCATCATTGTATGTATACATATATATACAGTATATATATTTATATACCTTAGGCTATGTAGATATGGTGGAAAAAATGAGCATTAGACAGTGGTTCTCTTTTGATAGACTTTTATTGAAAGCCGAGTTAGTCTGCAGAGCAACTGACAATCTTACAAAAACACAACCTTTTATTCTGTTTCAGTAGGAGTGAATATTCTACCAACACTCAGCGTAATTTGATCCTCTTCTATTACGTTGGGATCTTTATTAACGCCTTCTGAGGCGTTGACCAGAATATGAGTATTAAGTTTCTATGCTCTTGAGACTCATAAGGATCTGTTTTTGTGTATTTTTAGTTTATCATAAGCTTCTTCACATACACACAAATCCAAGACAATGTAACTAACACTGGTTTCTGGAAAAACTTTTAAACATTGTAAGTAAAACATTGTGGATTTGCAAGTTATATTTAGCCTCTGTAGTTAATTAGAGCTAATTAGCTATTCTGCTAACTAATTAGTGTTAATTAACCTCATTAGTGGGTTGAACACTGGTTATCAACACGTTATTATACAGATGTGCTGACCTTGTGTTTTACTTTTTTCCTCTGCACACATTCTCAGCTCCTCAGCTGTCTCTGTGCACTGTAAAAAATGTGGTTATCAAATGTTTCAAGTAATTTCTGTCTCGTTTTATTAAAACAAGTAAAACAATGACAACAGTTTTTTAATGTTGATCCACTTACTTGTTGTTTCTTAAGCTTTAATGATGTTTGTGTTGTTTCAACCCGTTTCCAGTTTCAAGAATTGTCCAGAAATCAGTCACTTGGTGTCCTGACAGAAACGTGACGTTTCATTCCAAACAAACTCTCACATGTACTGACGGTCAGAAACTGCTCGGTAAGATCAGGATCAGCTCCAGAACAAATTAGACAGAAGCCTCAATATTAGTATAAATAATTAATATAAATAACAAATAATTAGTGTGAAAACTAACAACTGTCTCAGTTCACTGTTAAAAGCGGCAAAAACCTTGGTCGGTTATTGAGTCCTAAAAATCTATTTTATTCAATCCAGCAGCGAAAGAAGTATTCAGATATTTTACTTCAGTAAAAGTCGTAATACAACAATGTAAAAATACTCCAGTGTCAGTAAAAGTCCTGCATTCAGAAGTTTAGATGTGTTTTATTATATTTATTTATTATATTTATTTTCTGTTTGGTATTTTAATCTACAAAAGTTCAGTTTCAGTTTCCTCGTCTGTAGTCATCGACCTTTTCTTTGTTTGTTCGGCCATAATAACTGTTTACTCACAACACGGCAGAGACCTGAAACAACAGCACGCCGCTTCACACACAGGTGAGCTGAAGAGTGAGTCTGTTGTGTTAAAAGTCTTGTTAAAAGTCGAACTGTGGCCGCTTGTGATTTTTCCGGTAAAGTCGCTGCCGACACCTGGGTCATAATACTGCAGATGCTGCAGGCTTTCATCAGCGGGCCACAGGCTGTCACCATTGTGTTGCATCATACGGAGATAGATAGAGACTCAACAGACGTTTATTTAAATGAAAATCTTCCAGATTATAACTGTAAGTAAAATATGAAACACATGTATCTTCAAAAAGAAAAGCAAAAAGTTTTTTAGATAATTCAGGGTTTTTTTTAAATAGTTTATTTAAATTAAGAAGCAGGTGAATTTTCTGAATCCATGAAGGAAAACATTTGAACAATTCTTCAGTTTATTAAAAAAAAATTCAACATCACCAAATCTGGAGATACGTGGTTTTCACTGGACAGCGACTCATTACTGTTTCAACGGATTAAAAAAACACAGAAATCCATTTAAACTCAAATAAATGTTCATTTATTACTGGAAACTTAAATCTCAATATATGACTTTCATTATTTGCTGTACACACATTTTACATTTCTGCAGGTTCAGTCAGGTCTCACTAAACATTTATTAGTTTCTATTTCCCTAATAATTAGTACCAAGTGACTTCTTTCCAGGAACTTTACAGCTACGTCTCACTTCCTGTGCAGGATGTTTGAGGACACAATGGGACCAGTAACATAAGGTGACTGGTTTGTGTTAAACTGGGAGAAACACTGATGAAGTCATCACATACAGAACTTTAAAAAACAAACCTTCAGACGACCAAACAGAAACCAAACTGAAGGAAAATGTTGCACTAAAACAGTTCATGTCGACTCCTGAAGAGGTCAAAGGTCGACTGTTCACATTCCTGGACAAAGTGCTGCACAGAGGGAGGAAGGAGGGAAACTTCTTCTTCTACAGTTTCAGTGTTTACGAGACAGAAACAGAAAAACTTACATCCAAAAATATCACGTCTGTACAGGAACACGACTTCCTCCTGGCTCTAACAAACTGACCTCAGATCAGTTTACACATGATTATAGATTCAATACAAACAGCAGTGAGGCGACGCCATCATCATCATCATCATCATCATCATCATCATCATCAGCTGAACAGCAGGAAAAACTCTTCAAACAGGAAGTGGAATCAGTGCTTTACATCAAAATAAACCAAAGAAATCATTTTAAAAAATTAGGAAAAAATAAATCTTCATGACATCACAACATGATGTCACAGTATGACATCAGAATATAACCATCAGGGTGAGCTGCACGAACACGGATTCACTTTAAAACCTGTCTGAACACGTTTACGATGAAACTTCAGAAATCAAACAAACGACGACATGAAGGAATCAGAAACTTTACAACCTGTTCTTTATCTTTTCACATCATATGAGTATATTTTTATTCAGTGTGTCAAAGACGACGGACGATAAAGTTTTTGTGAAAATAAATGAGTTGTGGACCCTCCTGTTCCTCCTGCTGTTTATGGATCAGTTATTAGTTTGTCATTAAAATGCACCACGTCGACACAAAGGCTTTAAAACTAGACTTTAACTCGGGCCCCTCTACAACACGGGGCCTCAGGATGATGTCATGATGCAGATGTTGCCTTCAGGCTCCCGTACCTTCAGTTTATAATGAGCTTCAGAATCAACAAACGAACAACCTGAACCTGGAGCCTTCAGGCCCCCCTGAGGCTTTCACTAACTTTACTCTCCACAACGTTAGCTTGTTAGCATTAGCATCTGTTTGTCGCCTGGTAGCATCACTTCCTGCTTCTCTCATCATCATCATCATCATGTTGCGTCATCACTGACAGCTTCACAGTCACATGACAGCAGACAGTAGTGCACCTGGACTCCGTGTCTGCGGTCGAGTTCCGAACTGAGTGAAATGACCCGGAAGTATCGAAGATGCGCTTTTTGTAGTCCACATTCAGAACATTGTAGTTTCACCACGGCAGACCCACGTCAGTGACATCCACCGTCACATACTGACGTAGCCTGTGAGTGTCGTCTTTTCCTTCGTCCCTCTGAACTCTCCTTCGCATCTTTCCTCGACCTCATGACGTTTTCCATCGAGGTCAAGGAAGAGTGGTTAGGAAAGGACACAGGACGTAATGTTTTTGACTATTCGACCGCACCCCGTGACAAAATGGAGGACAGTAAACAAGCCATTTGGTTGAAAGCAACATGGCTGACATCCAGCAGCTTTATGGAGGACTAAACAGGTTTTAACGAGTAAACGTTTTTTTTATATTTGTTTTTTTATTTGTATCTACGACGTCCTCTGCACACCTCCGCAAATAAATGACTCTTCTCATAAACCTCAGCTCTGCCTGTTCTACATGTTCTACATGTTCTACATGTTCTACATGTTCTAGATCGCACTCTGTTCTATACATTTTACTGCATCTGTGAAATTTACTCTGAACTGTTCTGTTGCTCTTCTTTATGCACATTACCCTCATTACCTCGGCACTGATACCTCGGGTTTGTCGTGCACAGTAACTTACATATTACACTGATGATGCACGTATTGTACATGTTTTTTTGTGTAAATATATTTATATGTATATAATTGCATATCTTCCTTGTAAATATAAGTTACTTTTCCTTTTATGTGTCTTCCTTTATTGCTACTTTTATATAATTTGTTCTATTTTATTGTTTTATTCTAATTTAAATATTTGAATATTAGTTTATACATGTTCTGTGTGTGTAGCGTGGAACTGCATTTCATTGTGAAAGCTTGTGTTGTATAATGACAATAAAGCTGAACCTTAAAACTCAGATGTCAACATGGCGCTGTTTCCTAAAGAAGATATATCGAGAAACGCTGAGGATGGATCATAAATAACCGTCTGTAAGCTGTGCTGAATATTCAAACACATAAATCACAAAGACTGAACGTTATAAAAGACAGAAATATTTAGAGTTGTTCAGTATGAAAGTGAAGCTTGATGCTCAGTAAACAGTCTGCAGCTTTATAATTCATGTTCCTGAATGGAAGTGAGTTTGAACCTGAAATGAAACAGCTCATCAGCTGTGCATCTCATTCTGATTTACTGATGTAATCCAGGTTCAAAGTGGATCCTGGAGGTGCAGCTCCCCTTTGATACAGCATCAGTGTTAACATGTGAAGAGAAACGAGCCGAGCGTCACTGAGAACAATGAAACGTTCAGTTCAGCCACATGAAGCTGACTTCACTATAAAAGTAAAGGACTGCAGATCTTTAACCTCGTGTGACTGTTTGAACCACAGACCGCCGTCAGCTGCTCGTAAACTAAAACCAACATTTGTTTTTCAGTAAACATCGATCGACTCTGTCAGACCTTCACCTGAGAAAACCTGCAGAGGTGACTTCAGGTCAGAGAGTCACTTCAGTTTAAACTCGTTCAGACTCGAAGCTGTTTCCTGTGAGGAGTTTTAACCTGGAAATAAAAGTGAGTCTCTGGAGAATCAGCCTGCAGAGACGTGATGAAGACCACCACCATGAAAACGCTCTTCGTCTCCAGAGACAAAAAGTTTCACTGCAGCTGTAAAATATCCAAAATAATCTGATCTGAGCGCAGCAGAGACGTTTAAATCAGTCCTATAATCAGAGTCTAATTCTGCTTCTGTATTCAGAGAAACTTTCACATTAAACTGACACAAAAAATAAACACTTCAAAGTAAAAGTCCTCAGGTGTTTGGTTCATTTCATACTCCATCACTGTTATATTAGTGTCTACTTACTATCAATAATTACTGATCAATTATTAATGAAACAAAAGACTCACCAAAGAAAACGTTCTCTACAACATTTTCTATTGGTGCTCTTAATGTGAAGTCCACAGGAAGTACTAGAAGTATGGAGTCTAAAGTGTGCCGCTGTAAATATTACAGGGTTATCATTATTATTGTTTTTAATATAATTATATTGCTTGATTAGTAGAGACTAGAAATTAAGAAAAAAACAACAAATAGATTGAGTAGATTAATAAAGAGTAAAACTCTGAAATATAATTTTACAAATGTACTTGTTGATTCACATCTTTAAAAATGAGATGAAATATTAATATGTTTATTGGCCCTTATTAAGTATATATCATCCTGATCAAAGCTGAAACAATTAGGCAATAAACGATCAATCAATTAAAATCTTTCTGGAAAACTATTTTGTTAATCGATTAATCTTTTAAGTCATTTTTTTAAAGCAAAAATGTCCCCGAAAAATTCTCTAATTCAGCTTCTCGAACGTGAATATTTTAATATATTTTGGATTGTTGGTCAGACAAGCGAGACATTTGAAAACATCAACGTAAACTCTTTATTTTCCGACTAATTGACTAATTAAAAAATTAGATTAATGGATGATAAAATAATCGTGTCCTACAGGACGCTGAGGAGACGCTCAGTTCATCTCTGAAGTTTATAGACAGGAAACTATGGTTAGCCTTATCTGATACATTAGCATTAGCATTAGCATTAGCATTAGCTGTGTTGGTCTTAAATGCTCAGAAACCTTCTTATTAAGGGACAGGAGACAGCTAACTACAGCATTAGCATTAGCCGTGTAGGTCTCAGAAATGTTCTGCTATTTTTATATTTTAGTGATGAAACCAACAGATTTAACCTCTGGTCCTTTAGCTTTAGCATTAACAGCATTAGATGTGTTGGTCTTGTGTTCAGAAACGTTATTGTCACTGTAGTTTAAAGGAAAATAACCCGTTTAGACCTGAACACGGCGTTAGTTTTATCTGTGAATCAGCATCAGCACCAGCTGTGGTGGTCTTATCAATGTTCAGCATCCCTGTTATCAACAGAAAAGTGTGGTTAGCTTTATCTGCTGCATCATTCAGACATCAAATTCTCATTTAGAGATTTGACTAGCTCGTTAGCTTTAGCTGCTATCTGAGCACCATATTGATCTTCAGTCGGTCTTTTCTCTAATAAACAACATTTATTTTGGAAGTTTCTTTCAGTTATTTGTGTTTTTCACTTTGAAATGTTTCCGTCTGTAACTGTCGATCAGTTGAAAACATTTCTCTCTGAACGGCGTCGGCCCGTGATGATAACGAACCTTTGAATAAAACAATAAACACAGCGAGTCTCCGCAGGCTGACTGAAACTAAACGAACAGAAACGTGATTAAAAGTTATAAAATGACTCCGTTTGAAGTTTTCTTGTTCTCAGTGAGGCTCTCAGGTATGTTGTGTTGTTCATGCACAGGTGTGTTTTCTACAGAACAACCTTATTTGTATTATTGAACTTTAGAGACGGCGGATTCGTCGCTTCTGCAGCGTGAAAACCTCCTAACTCCAGCGGGCCTGTGTGGGCAGGCCTGTAAGGAGTTAGGAGGTTTTCACAGGACATCAGTTTCTGTTATTGGCAGGTGGGAGTTACAGCGTTGTGGAGGTAGACAGAGACTGACATCATCAGCAGAGACACAGTGGAGGTGGAGCAGTGACTACATGTCCCATCATGCCCTGGGACTGTCAGGGGGGCGGTGGGCGGAGCCTCTGGTTCAGGAAGTATTTTCTAACTGTAAATTCTGTTCATTTACAAGATGTTCTTCAGTGTTTAAAGTCAGTATTCATCTATTAGACAAAACAGCTGAGTTGAAATAAAATTAAAACAAACGTTCCTGCAGTGGGAAGAATTCTCTGAAACATGTCGGGAAGTTAAATTAATAAATAAAACACGATAATAATAAGATCAGATATCACGATGTATCTAATGTGTCATTTCAGAAAATCAAAGTTGTTAAAATAATCTCTCTTTCCTTCACCTCCAGAACTTTAAATGATGACGTTACTGTAGTTAGTGATGTAAATATATTATTGTCGTGAGTTTTGAAGAATGAGGTTTAACCTGAAGTGTTAATGAATTCACATTTTATAACAACACATTTTCTCCACCTGTGATGACATTAAACTGTCTGGTTCTGATCTTCACTGCCGTTTAATATCAAATGTGGTGTTTTCATGCAAAACACAGAATATTAACACTTTGGTAACAACACTGATTAAATCTACAGAGTCTCCAACTATTCCGTTATTGTTTTGTGTAAAACATCTTTCAGGACTAAAAAGATATAAACATAAATGTAGATTTTTACAGATTACTCCAGATTTGCAGATTTTTAAAATAAATTAAAACTTTTCTTTAAATATTGAAGAAGTTAAAACATAAAAATGTTTTAAGATTATGTGAACATGGTAATGTAGTAAAGGTTAGTGCTGCTGGGATTATTTCCTGTATAACGTTTGAAATGTTTGTTAATTTATTACACTTTAATTTAATCCTCTATTTAGCTTTTAGAAGCAGTAAAACACTTAATATATACGTATATAATAGATATGAGGACTGATTGTCCTGTTGTCAGTTGAGGAAGAAGAAAAATGTATAAATACTTCCTTAATAAATATAATAAATAAATATAATTAACAGTAATGATAAGCAATAATGCTTATCCAAAGTAAAGTGTGTTATAAACCATTTATAATATTTTATATACCTCTGACAGAAGCTAAATAGGAGGGGGGTGTTTTAAATAAAGTTTTACCAAAACTCCTGAACACAGAACAACAAGAGTTTCCTGAATCATTGAACCAAACTGTCGAGTTCCTTCATGACAAATCACATTTTTCCCCTCAGTTTGGTGGAATGGCTCTAAGGACTACATTACCCATGAGCCTCAGCGGTGAACAGCCATGACGGATCCCTACAGTCTGCTTCAATGATCCAGGAGACGCCTGCGGTTCTGTGTTAAAGAAACTCCCTGTCCCAGAGGCTCGGCCCACCTACCACAGCCTGATCAGTGATCAGGACTCCGATCGATCGACAGGTCCCGATCGACAGGTGTCTGATCGACAGGTGTCTGATCGATCGGCATGTCCCCTATTAATCGACAGGTCCCCGGTCGATCGACAGGTTCTGTGTGTGTTTCCGTTCGGAGGAAACGACTGCGTTGGATTTTAGGAGCTCGAGTTTCCGGCGAGATGAACCAGTTCCAAGACTGATCGGGAGGATCGATGAGTCAGTGCGATCAATCAGTGTGACGGACAGGAAACAGAATCAACTGTACAACATCGAAGACATCAACCAAAATAAAACCAATCTGAAACAGTTATTTCAAAATAAAAGACCCTCTGGTTGGAAACGGCTACAAGCAGAGCAAGGCGAGTGTGTGTGTGTGTGTGTGTGTGTGTGTGTGTGTGTGTGTGTGTGTGTGTGTAATATATGTGTGTATGTCCAGAGGGTCGGCGTGTGTGTGTGTGTGGCTCAGCAGCAGCAGTGAAGCTCGCTCTCTCTCTCTCTCTCTCAGACCACGGTGCTGACGGAGGGATCTGATAGGTTGAGCTGGCCGGTGATGTCAGTCGGGTACGGCTACACAGAGAGGGACAAAAAGAGAGAGAGAGCAAAGGAAACACACACATTAATTTAACACACACACACACAGAGCTGACGTCAGTCAGACGTATTTCATGTTGTTTTTGCTGATTTATTACTTTAAATTATTGTTTTTTTCTCTTGAATAATATTAAAATACTTGTGAATATATATTTAATAAGTATTCTCATATATGAAAATAACGACCTCAGTGGAGGGAAAAGATGCCAAAATATAAATCTATATAAATCTTATAATATATAATAAAATGTATAAAGATATTTTTACCTTCTTTTGATTAATACATTGATTGTATTTGGTCCTGTCACTGCAGAACTATAAATACAATCATGCAAAATAAAATGTCTTCTTTGTACTAATTTTTGTCCAAATAGGTACACAAGTCAAAACAAATACGAGGAGAATGTATAAATGATTCAAAATAAAATATCCCTTTAAACTCGATCAGAAGCGAAAGAAAAGTTTCTTCTTCTTCTTCTTCTTCTTCAGGCTGCAGCTGAATTAACTCTTCTTCTATCGTGTAATCTGAGCAGCAAAAAAACGTGTTGAACTTTTGATGCTGATTCATTTTGGTTTCCTGCAGCTTTGTTTGACTTGTGTTGAAACTTTGTTGGTTTGGGACGTTTTGAGAGTCCCCCCTCCCCCGTCCTCCCGCCTGTCGGTTACCATAGAAACAGATGTGGTAATAACGTGGCTGTGCACAGGTGGTCAGTGCTGCGTCAGACTGTGTTGTTTGATCTTTTTTTTTGTGCCTTATTTCTGGTGGCTTTACAGGTTTTTGTCCCGTCTTGTTGCCGAGCAACAACAGCGTCCTTCCTGACAGTCAGCTGACTTTAGCATTTAGCGACTTAATTGCTTTTTAGTTGTTCAAGTGATGATAAAACATTAATAAAACAAACAGAAAGTGATCTGAAATCTGCAGCACTGCAGTGATCACATCCTAAACATGTGTGTCACCAGGATGTGTCACCTGTGGGTTGCCAGGTTTGATGCCATTCTACCTGAACAGAGACCAAATCTGGCAACCGGCGCTACAACCGGAGACACTGCACAGAAGTCCTGGGCGGATGGATTCACTGTGGTTCATCAAGAAATAGTTCCAGCTCCCCAAAACATTTCTGTTTGTGTACAGATGAACTATTTACGTTATTTCTCAGCTTTAACAGTTTTAGTCTCAGCTCTTGATCTGAAACCATCAACAACTATTCTGACAACTGACTGATCGTTTGAGCCATTTTAAATCAGAAAGTCGGGACTCTTTTCACTATTTTCTACCATAAAGAACAGAATGGACAGATTAATAAGAAGCAGTCCTGGTAGAACTAACGAGCCATGAACAGTGACTGGTGTGGTTTCTGTGTGTCCTGATGTCGTGTTTTCAGACTACAGGTCAGTCGTGCTTGCAGAGGAGGACAGAGGCAGTGTGTGTGTAGTACAGCATGTAGTCTGGACACCATTCAAATCCACTGAGAGAGAAAACACTCATATAGAAAATAAAGAGAGATGATCACAAAGAGAAATGAGTTAGAGTCAGACTCCCCTCAGCTCCTCTCCCACCTCCCCCATCACCCTGTCACCCCTGAGTGTGATCAACACAGCTGACTGACTGTTACTGAACATTAACTCACTTTAATGAGCTGCAACAGAAATCTGTTTGAATGTTCAGTCACAGACAGTGTGAGAGTTTGATCCCTGAGAAACTTTGGGCTCCATTTTGATTCCCTTTAAATAAACAGGATATCTGGAGGCAGAGGGGATGCAAAATGGCCGACTGCCGTGGATTTAAAAGACAAAGAAACACAACAAAGTCCTTCACAGAAGATTTGGCACATTTCAGATCTCTGAGAAGTCTGAGCAGCGTCATCAACTGCACTCTTAAAAAAGATTTCACAAGCTGAATTCAGTGACGACACACCTCACAGCTGGGAAAACAAGCCCTCTCTGTCCTCTAAAACCTTTCTTAAGAGTGCATCAAAGACTCTCCAAGACTTTTTGAGGTTGAAGGAAACTAAAATCCTGCAGTTTGTCTCAAAACTGATGGATTTCTTCCAAACTGAGGCTGAAAAGAAGAAAGAGATGCAGGCGGCGGCCACAGACAGGTCAAACCATCAACACCGACGACAGAAATGATGTGGAGTTATAGATTTTTAATGAACTCAGAATTCATAAATGAGGAGCACTGCTCGACTCTGGAGAGACTCCTGTGGGAAGAGCAGAGCTGGAACAGCAGTCATTTATTAACCGAGGGAGACGCCATTTACGCCCAGAAACATCATCGTCTCTGACAGCTTTAATTCAGCGGCTCCTAAAAGTGTCGCCTCACTGAAAATGAGACGAGTTAGAGGAGAAAAATGAGTCTCTGCTGGCCGACCTGCGAGGACAAGAGCTGATGGTTAGTGGAAGAAGAATAAAAAGTCTCTGGAAAGGTTTGTGGGTGTTTTGAGAGCATCAACAGTGATGGTGAGATGAAGGGACAGAGAGATGACAGGAGAGGAAGGACAGGAAAAAACAACAGAACAGGGAGGACGAGGAGACAGACAGGACGACAACAAACAACAGGACACAAACAGAGAGGAGGGGTGAGAGGACAAAAGGTCCACAGGAGAAAAGAGACCACACAGTCTGACCCTCTTCACTTCTCCTTTGCAAGAGGACGACTCGGTGTGAGAAATAAAACCCGGCAACAACACGAGCCCTGACCTGACGGGACGGATCGAACCCGACGCTTTCTGCCTTCAATCTGTTTCCTCTCGTCTGTCGGATGGGACAGATGAGCTGATGGAGGCGGGAAGATAAAGATGGCTGACTGACAGACGGGCGGCCATGATGAGTCAGCAAGGAGATGATGGAGCTGGGGATGAGATGACAGGAGAGGGGTGGAGAGGGGTGGAGATGACAAGAAGAAAGACGAATGACAAACAAAAAAATTGGTATTGATGGAAGAAAAAATATGTGACAAGGACAGAAGAGGCTGACTGAGAGGAGGGAGGAGAGAAAACAGACAAACAGAAAGAACTGACGTGAAAAGACACAAATATTTAAAGTAAAGAGAGGTGGAGGATGAGAGGAGGACAGGAGGAGGAGGAGGGGGAGGAGGGGGAGGAGGGGGAGGGGAGGAGGTGGTCTTCATCTCCTTACCGTGGCGTCCCCGGAGGCCCTACGGCGTTTGAGGTCGGAGGTCGAAGTGATGGACCTAAAAGAGGTTTTCAGTTTGGGCTCGGGCTCTGCTCTACCACTTTTCCTATCCTAAAATAAATGATACGATAGGTGCACACACACATTAACACACGCAGCAGAGACACGTCAGCTACACCCACTGATCGCTACGACTACACACCTCTGTGTGTGTGGAGGGCAGTATCATGGAGTATACTGTACTATGATGTAGTATATTAGATAAGACAAGCCTTTATTGATCCCCAGAGGGGAAATTTAGTTAGTAATGCAGTTAGTAATACAGTATAATGTAGTATAATGTAGTATACTGTAGTATAATGTAGTATAATGTAGTGTGGTATGTCTGTGTTGCCAGTGAGTATTACAGTAGAGTTCAGCTACACTACTATACACATGAAATATAGTATAATTTTGTATAACATAATATAGATTATAGCACAGTACACTAATAGTATAAAGTATAGTGTAGTGTAGTATAGAAATGGAATAATGTAGTATATTGTAATAGTAACAGTATAGTATAGTACAGCAGAGTATAAATATAACGTAATTTTGTATAGTGTAACATATAGTAACTGTATACAGTGCAGTATAATATAATATAATATAATAAAGTATAGAGTAGCACAGTATAGAATAGTAATAGCATACGCTCTAGTATAGTATAGTAATAGTATAGTACAGTATAATATAATCTTCATAAACATGGTGTAGTAACAGTATACGGTGTAGTATAGCATAGTACAGAACAGTAACAGTATACAGTGTAGTAGTACAGTATATCATATAATAAAGACTAGTATAGTATAGTGACAGTATGTAGTATAGTTTAGTATGGTAATACCAATATTAATGAATAAAGTAGATTTATTGAATGTATTAATATTAAATGTGTACTGTGTATAAATGTGTTGACACTCTGTTGACCATCTGTTGAGTGCAACCGCAGATTATATAACACTCTGCTCTCGACCGTCTGCTTCACTGAACTCATGACTACCTGCATACAGTGTGTGTGTGTGTGTGTGTGTGTGTGTGTGTGTGTGTGTGTGTGT
>NTHP01000615.1:76598-100015 GCA_003416845.1 Oplegnathus fasciatus
TGTAGCGTGGCTGTCCTGTGAGAACCACGTATCTCTAAAAAGGCAGAAAAACAGCCTGTTTTCAGCTTTGTGACGATGCATTTTCCAGCTGATCCGAGGAGGGTTTAAATAGTTTATTTAGCTTCAGAAGGAGGAGAATTTTCTCAACACATAAAGGAACACTTCATCCTTCAGTTTATCACAAACATTCAACATCAACACATCTGGAGATACGTGGTTTTGTAGTGGAGTAGAAATATAAAGATGCATAAAATGGAGTACAAATACCTCGAATTTCTACTTAAGTACAATACTTAGAAAAAGTACTTAGTCCAGTCATCATCATCATTAGTTTTGCAACACTGCATCTAAAGAGGAATCGATGTGATTTATGAAGGAACAATAACCAAAGTGAAGCGCTCTGATGTTTGCAGGTCTGTCAGGATTCAGGTGAAGAAAAAGATGAAGAGACTTTGACATGGAGGAAAAAAACAGCTGATGGTCATCGAGTAAAAATGTCAAATACAACATGTGAAGAGAACTTTCTTGTCTTGTTGAGTTCAGTGTCACTTTGGGCAAAGTTTGACTTTTTCACAACAGAAACCATTAAGAAATTTAACAGAAATTCAACTTAGTTTAATACTTTAATGTCAGACAGAGATATTATAGAAAAAGATTAATTGGAATAAACTGTAGAACATTCCTAAATTCATATCATCTTATTATAACAAAGCTCAGAATCAGCATCACTCTGCTTTTACAGGCTAGTACTGGTAGTAATACACTCATCTTTTATCTATAAGTCAACAAATGTTTTATCTGTCAGGAAAATGAAGCAGATTTCTGCTATAAGTAAATCTGTAAAGAGAGACGGGAGGAGAGACAGAGAGCAGACAGACTGGAGGGAATAAAGATGGAGGAGAGGAGGTGATGGAGGAGGTGAGAGGAGAGATCATGTCATTTGGAGCAGCTAAGAGAGCAGCACAGAGAGAGAGAGAGAGAGTAATGACTAAATGTCTCTCAGCCTCAACAAGGTCAGAGTCAGGGACAGAGCAGTGGTCGCCATGGCAACAAGCCTCAGTGATGTGCTGGTGTTGAATCAGTAAACAGGTCAGAGAGAGAGAGTCACAGCGACATCATCAGAAGTCAAATTTCTGACCAAATTTAGTGCAGATTTTAACCAAATCACCAGAAACTTTAAAATAAATCAGGAACTGCTGCTTGTTTCCATCCTGTTGTGTGAATCTGAGTTCACTGGTTGAATGCTGACAAACAGCTGGTGGAGCTGATTCTCCAGTCCTGCCTTTAAACCACCACAGAAGAAGAGGACACACCGAGATGACGTCATTAAAAGAGCTCCAGTCAAAGCTCAAACAATGGAAAACCATGTGGAAAAGGAAAAAGCTCTGTGCTTTGCTGATGTACCTCTGGCAGGTGTTCATTTCTAGTGTTTGTTTAGACAATATTAATATTATTATTTTAATATATATATTTTAATACCCTGCTAAACATGCAGAGGAGCATGCAGGTCTTCCTCTCCACAGTAACCTGTGCAGCATGTTGCTACTTTTCTCCTTGTATGAGATTCGTGTTTTTATACCCTGATAAACACCTCCCCACCCACAGTGGAAATAACACACACACATAGAATCACTTACTCGCTCCTGCGTGCCAAATTTCCCATCAGCCACCAGGTGAACCTCGTAGGTGAAGTTCATGCTCATCGCCAGCTTGATGAGCAGGTCGATGCAGAAACCATAGCAACACTGAGGGACGATGGGCTGACCTGACACACAAACACACACAGACAAAAAGAGTGTGACTGTAAAGAAGTGGTGTGTACGTTTGTGTACTTCTATCTTTGTGAGGACCAGTTTGGGAGAGAGGTCCTCACTTCTTCAGAACAAAACTTTCAGGTTAAAGGTCCTGAAAACTTATTTTCTCACTCAGCTTCTTCCCATGAGTAAAAGACATGAACACAATGTTTTCTGCCAAAGTTTGAACACTTTGGATGATTTCACACAAGAGACCTGATGACAGTCCTGATGAGGTGATTAACTGAGTTTAAACTCTTCATAAATAATAAATACAGATGTTTGTTTACCAAAAATTCAAAAATCTGTGTGTGTGTGTACCTGGAATGGTCCCGTTGGGTCCGGTACAGATCACCTTCTTGATCAAGACTCCGTTGACGGTGTACTCCTCTTTACACGTCCCATCAGTCTTTGTTGGCTTCACGTAAACAAACGGCTCCTGATGGATCGTCACAATCTGAACACACACGCACACACACACAAACACACACACCTGTAACAGCAGCAGTAACTATAAAGGTGTGTTCAGACAGAAAGAAAAACAAATTCTCACCTTTCACTATCTGCACATATTTGAGTCCTGGACTGCGAGTCTGTGTTTATTCGAACAACAAGACGTTAGCTGTTAGCTAGGTAATAACAGTGTGTGTGTGTGTGTGTGTGTGTGTGTGTGTGTGTATGTGTGTGTGTGTGTTGAGTTGAGCCTCTGTTTAATCTCTTAATGTTGTTTTCGAAGGTTTATTTAAAGACAAATTGAAGTTATTGTTGTAGTTTTAGTTGCTGTTGCTAACTTTTCCTAAAGTTTCGAGGTGTCCCCCAAGGTTCTGTCCTTGTTCCAGTTCTATTTGTTTGGTTTATGCTTCCCTTTGGACAATAAGACACATTAAAGGTGTCTTCTATCACTGCTACGCAGACGATATTCAACTATACAGTTTTAAATAACTGCCCAAACTCTGTAAAACTGGGGCAGTTAATTTCACTCAGTTCTTATTTCTGCTCCCCCGAGTCTTGTCTCTAAGGTCTCTGTTCTCTTTCCTCTTCTGTTCTGTTCTTCTGTCTCCCTTTGGACTTCAGGTCTGTGGACACCTTTAAAAAGCAGCTCACCTGTTTAGATCTGACTGTGTCATTTTTTAATTTACTCTTATTTTCATTTATTTCTACGTCTGTATTTATGTCGGTTGATTTATTTCTTTTGTTAAGCACTTTGTGACGTTCTGCTCTTTAAAGGTGAGTTAGAAATAAAGTTCCTACTGTATGAACTGCAGTCATAAAACCCAGTGACAAAAACACAAGTTTTTAAAACTCTTCTTTTTGTACAGGAGCAGCAGTAACAGTCGTAGTAGAAGGACCTTCAGTTTAGTCGACATCTGGTATCCAACTGGTTTCTCTGTCTCTCCTCCGGGCCAGATGATCTTCCTCTGAGGGTTCATTACAACCTGACACACACACACAGAAACACACACAGGTTGTAATGTTGTTCCAGGCAGGTCTCACTGTGACAAGCTGACTAAATGACAGCATCAATACTGCATCAGTACATCAATAGTTAAAGAGGCAGGAGACTGAGAAGATCTCCACTGTTGACTGAAGATGCTGCACGACAAACCAAACCACAGATGATGCTTCAATCTGGATATTTTGGCTGATACTTAACTTAACAGACCCTGTAAAGATGTCACCTGTAATGAGTGTGTTTACATGAGTGTCCTGGTTATGATCGGGTTTTTTAAATTTCGTTGCACATGTAAACATTCATTTCCCGTTTTTGAGGACCCTGAATATGCTAGCTGGAGTACTCAGAAAGAAACCGGGATACTGTTGCATGTATACGTCTTCTCCAGGTTTCTGACTGCTGTCGACTACCTGCGCAGGCGAGGCTTCTGCCAAGTGACGCAACAGAAACACAAACAATGGCGGCGGGAAAAGCGTCTCACTTCTGTAGCGATGAAGAAACAGAGTTTTGTTTTCGGTACTGAGGAGTTAAATAGTAGTTTAGTAGGTTAGATGGAAAAAGCATTGAAATGCCGACCTATTCAACCTGTATAGGTTACAGGGCGCCGGTTACAGGTACAGGTACAGATTAACCATTTAAAAACTGTCAGTTTGTGTTGTAAACATCACAGACGCCTGTGCAAACAGAACGCAGTAATCAGTAACCAGGATACTGATATTTATCATACGAGGATATAAATCACTAGATTTCTCTGTGTTCCATGTAAACACCATATCCTGAATCTGATCTAAACCGGGATACTCAGGTCCATGTAAACACGCTTTATGTCGTCCATTGTGTCATCACAGTATTCTTAAATCAGTCCTCCAGAGCTTCAGTGAGTCTCCTCATACAGTTACATACAGAACAGTCCACTTTTAGTCCAAAAACACTGGATCCTACATTTCCCATAATGCACCTGGATAGTGTCTTTCATTAAAGCCTCCATCCTTCCGTCCATCCATCCATTCTCTTCCACTTATCCAGGGCCGGGTTATGGTGGCAGCAGGTTAAGCAAAGTGTTCCAGACATCCTTCTTCCCAGCAACGTTTTCCAGCTCCTCTGTGGGGATCCCGAGGCGTTCCCAGGCCAGATGAGATATGTAGTCCCTCCAGCGTGTTCTTGGTCTGCCCCCGGGTCTCCTACCAGTTGCACGTGCCCGGAAAATCTCCAAGGGAAGGCGCCCAGACCAGATGCCCAATCCACCTCGACTGGCTCCTTTTGATGCGAAGGAGCAGTGGCTCTACTCTTGAGCTCCCTCCACATGTCTGAGCTCCCCACCCTCTCTAAGGCTGAGCCCAGACACCCTGCAGAGGAAACTCATTTCAGCCACTTGTATCCGCGATCTCATTCTTTCGGTCACTACCCAAAGCTCATGACCACAGGTGAGGGTTGGACTGTAGATCAACTGGTAAATCGAAAGCTTTGCCTTCTGGCTCAGCTCTCTCTTCACCACAACGGTCCGGTACAACACCTGCATTACTGCTGCCACCGCACCAATCCAGATACTTGAACTCCTTGGCTTGGGGAGCCTCCCTGCCACGTAAACAGCCACATCTCGCTGTTTTATTACTGTTTTCACAGGCTAATGAGGACTAACCAGAACCAGAAACCAGGTGTGACCAGGTGTTTAGCCAGCTGTGACCAGGTGTGACTAGGTGTACTGTACCTGTGATCCGTTGAAGACTCCGACCTGGACGAGGCGACCTGGTTTCTGTTGGTAGTTCAGGATGCTGTAGGTGGCGAAGCGTCGGTCGCCATCGTCGTTAAACTCGATCCGTCCCGTCAGACCGTCAGGATACTTGGATGACATCAGCACCCTGGGGAGCCAATCAGAGGAGAGTCAGCTAAGTGGAAATCTGTTTTTGTTTTTGTTTTTATTTTGAAGTTGCAGACGAGGATTCATGACTGAAAGTGACAACAGGTCACATGACGCTGCTGCTGTGGGACTGTAGAGACACTGAGACTGTCTGTGATACTGGACCACATAAATAAAACTGATCTAACTGGACTTGGTCTATGTAGGTCATACAGAGAGGAGAGCAGGAGTGACAGAGCGGGTTATTATCCCAGTTGTGTCAGACTAACTTGAAGCTGAGTCCAGATCAGATCAGTGAAGCGTCTCTGAAGGTGGAGGACACGATTCACTGGACATCAGTGAGTCCTGTGAGACCAGAGCCTGAGGGTGTTAACTGGTCTTAGTCCAGCACTAACACTGACTTTACTGCAGGGATCCTCCATTCTGAATTCATCCGTTCAAAATAAATACATTAACGGCCATAATTGGCTTAGCATCCTAGCATTTAAACTCAACACTCTTTGGCTGTCAGAGGAAGTGGTAGGATCTAGTAAATAAATAAATATATATATATATATATATATATATATATATATGAGCCTTCTCTTTTCTCTTTTCTCCGGGGTTGATACAGAATTTTATCTAATAAAACTGCACTTGACCTCATTAGCTTGTGGGCCGTAGTGGCTAGTGGAGCGATATTATTCGGCATGGCTGGATTAACCTGAGCTGCTGGCCCCTATTAACCCCGCCCCCCCTGAAATATTATATATAGAAATATATCAGTGGCTCCCAAAGTGGGCACCTTAAGGACGGGTGAAGGGTGCCGCCATATTTGTTCATTTCCATTTTTTTACTGCAAATTTTCATGTTTCACCACAAAAAAAACATGAAATTCACATTAACTACATTTTTTATAAGAAGGTTTCAAAAACAAAATCTGTCAATGAACACAGCAATCCCCATATTAACAAACCTTCTAATTAATGCAGTAATAACATTAATAATACAATGTGATGACACCTCGTGGTTGTCAGTCAGCACAGTAATGCAACACGCTTTCCAGCATTAAGTTTTCCCCAATGCAGCCAGAAATAGCAACTGTGTATTCTAATTAAACACAAATTAATTTATGTCTATGCACCACGTCAGCTGAAATATGAAGGACTTCAAGCCAGATTCAGACACAGAGACCCTCAAGACAGGACCTCAAACCTCACCTGAAGATTGTACCTTCAATATCTCCATGTGCATAAGCCCAGCTACAATAAATTGAATTACTAATTACAAACTAATTATCGTATAGTGAAGCTGGGGCTTTTGGGGACCCGGGGCAGTAGACCACTTTGCCCTGTTTGTACTCCAGCATTGGACAGAGATGTTTGTTTGGATGTCAGTTGGCAAAAACTTTAGTTTGAGTCCAGCTGGGGACAGTTGCTGCATGTCACCTCTCTACGTCACATTGATTACTTATAAACAGAAGCCTAAACAGACCCAACAGCTCGCTACGCCACCGCCACTTTCAAGCCATCAAATCAAATCCCTGTAGAGATTTCACTCTGCACACATTTTCCATTTAACTCAGAAATACGTCACATTACAGAAGCACCAGATGCTCCAACTGCTGTTTCACTGGCAGATTCGCTCACATATTTCAGAAGTTATAAGCTATGTGTTATTTCTACTGATATGTTGTCACCCATTATTACAATAGAACTTAATAATAATAACATCATCAGTACAGACCCAGGTGACCTCTGACCTGTGGGCTCAGTTGGCGGAGGTACTGACCGTTTGAAGAGCGGTCCGGTCCTCCAGATGTTGGTGTTTCCCACGCAGCCCCGCGGAGGCTCCGTGATGTTCTCCTTCTCAAACAGCTCCTGCAGAGACTGAGCCACCACCGCCACGGCATCCGTGATGTGAGCCGACTCGTTTTTACCGTTAATCAGCTGGAGGCCCAGCAGGCCTGCAACACACATAACACACATACACATAACACACACACACATTCACATGCACACACACACACACAGCAGAGAGAGGTTACACACACAGCAGGAAGCTAAATAGGCTGCAGACTGAAACTGCCCTCATTCATACACACACGTTAATTAAAAACTCTCACACACACTTTAAATTAATTTTACACATGTAACTAAAGGAGTGCTTCAGTGTAATTCAAACACACACACACACACACAGGGCTTCAGGCGTCAGGTCAGTGTTCAGTACTACCAAACTGCATGCTGGGAGTTCACTCTGAGAATCACAGCCGTTTGTCTCTCAGGACAGAAAAAGCCTCACTGAGACGTTATGAACTGTGTCTGGTGTTTTCCTTCAGCAGGAACTCGTCACACTGCGACGAAAAGTGTCCACATCTGTCCTCCAGCTGACTGACAACAGCTGGCTAACACTGTTAGCACTCCTCAAAGAAACTACAGGGAACAGCTAGCTAACATTAACCACTGAAGGGGTTTATGAAGCTCTGTTGGGCAGAGATGAACCTTTAACTTTACAGAAAAACAAATCTATAATCTACAATCTATAATCTATAATCATGATGGAAACATTTCCAACATTAAGCCAAAGCACAGCCACCTCCAGACTCGTATGGTTACAGGGATCTTTACATAAACTGAACCTCTTCCAGGGAACCACACTGCTCGACAAGATAACTTCCCTCCCTGAAATGCTTCGATCCTTCAGAGTCAACTTTCCTCCCTGAAACTGCTCTCACAGCCCTGAACTGTAACAAACGAGCTCTACTGCAGCATCCTGATTCAAATAAACTACACGTCCCACGTGGGCACAATCAGCTGACTTTGCTAAATGAAACCAATGGGTAGAGCTGCTTCCTCTAATGAAGACCTGATGGTTACAGCCACCGGTTATTTGTCATTAAAAGGAGCTTATGCTAACAGTGTTAGCGGACGGTTGTTCTGTTAGCTGAAGCACCAAATGCAGAAACTTTTTCCTCATAATGTGACGAGTGTCTGGTGAAGAAAAACAACATCAAAATCCATGATGTCACAGTACTGCTTCATAGGTTTCTTTTTAGGGAATCGTTTCAGAAACAGCCTCCTCACGACCCTGTCCAGCTGTACAGATACAGGGGGTGGACACAATAACAGGAACACTCGTACAATCTAATGCAGTCCAACACAACAGCCCCGCAGCACAAACTGCCTCTGAGAAGATTTCAGGTGTTGTTCACACAGCTGGTGGTGAGTCTGCGAGGCTGTAGACTCGTTGTTGTATTGGGTTGTTATACTTCAGATACGGGCGTTCATGTTATTCCGTTCATCCCCTGTATATTATCCAACCTACAAAAGCCTAAAAAACCTGTAAAGAAGTTCGGGAAGGTTGAAGGATCTGGCCCAAGCATTCTCACATTAGTACCTTAAGTCTTCTGGAGCCACAATCCACCTGGTCTTTGAATGAATTTCGTTTGTAGCAACCAACCATACAGGTAATGAGTACCTTAGTATACACCTGCCCAAGCACACCAGGTCCAAGACTACATTCTGATGGGAGTATGAGAAACACTGGACTGTGTGAGTCCGAGTCTGTACACGTCTTTGTGTCCGATTTCGTAAAACTGGTCAGATATGGACTCTCCAAGCTGTAGTGGCGTTCACAGATGGCATTTTTCGAGAGGATGACTGCCAGAGTGTTTGAGGTAAGCTCATAATGTTTTTATATGTTTACACTTAAGGGCCAGATATACTCCAGAACTGGCTGGATGCGCACTCGGTTCTGTTACACAACACTGTGTCTCTGCTGCGTACGTGGACGTGTCCTCACGTATACGTACATACGGTGGGCACATAGTCTGTCACAGACAAATTAAGTAAAGTAAAGACCCAGAAAATGATAATAATTTGAGTTCAAATTGTAAAAAGAACATTTGTTCCTGTTCCTGTTATTCACCTTCACCTGACAGTTTTTGTTTTGGTGGTCTCAGTTAGCCTGATAATTTTGTTTTTGTTTCACTTCATAGTATTCATCTATGTGAATCGCTGATCGAGATGTGGGCAGCAAAGGACAGCAAGTTAGACGGAGCAAAACTCCTGCGATCACACGACCTCGCCTTCGTCTCGTAACGTCATTTAAACGACAGATTTCATTGGTCAAACGTTCACTTCTGACAGAGAAAGTTCAGAAGAAGCAACTTCAGTTTTTTCCATCCAACAAAAGTGAGTGAGAAACAACAGAAACAAAGATTTAACTGCCTGCTTGGTTTCGTACCAATATATTGCATGTAAACTCGAACTTGGCGTGGAAATAACTTAAAGTCCTGCTGATGCCCTCTAGAGGCTGCAGCGATGATCACAGACACAATATGAAAGTGGTACAAGGTCAAGAATGACTCTGGTGATGATTTATCTATACTTAGAGACTAAAGAGGAGCTAAAAATTAGGGGTCGGAATCGTTATTTTATTTATCTGATTGCTGATCATTCAAAAATGTGCTACTTTGGCCCTGATGCAGCCGCCTCTCTGTCAGCGGTCACCACTCTGTAGTCTCGCTCGATGTCCCGCCCCCGGAACTATCCGATGGACAGACAGAAAGATGGAGCTGTGTTTGGAAGGTGAGCCAGAAGATATTGTTGAAGATAACAAACATCCCGATCCTCTACGCTGAAGGTGCAAAACCACCACAATCTCACGATCTGTTTACATGATGACCAGCATGCCCAGTTTCCCAGTTACACCACTGAAAATGCCCAAATTCAGAGCCTACAGGACTGACATGTTATAGGCTGATGGTAATAATGGTGGCAGCAAGCGAACTAACGCTCAGCAAACGTAACGTCAGCTCTTTGCTTTCGCCTCCGTTGTGAATGAAACTGTCGCCTTTGTTGCCTTTAAATGGGTTAGCTATCATAGTTAGCTAACAGGCTACACGGACCCAGGACTAACTAACGTTACTGAAGTCTGTCCTGAAGCGGTCTCTGACTCCGATCTTGTAGAGACCTGCAGGATGTTGTTGTTGGAGACTTTAGACCTGATGGAGCTGTTAATCCAGACATGGACTGTATAGATGGTGGACAGTTATCAGAGCTGAATACTCTCTTTTTCTTTACTGTAATTAATGAAACATATAAAATAAACATATAATTTAAACACACGTCAGCCTGCAGCTTCTCTTTAACTCTCTCTCTCTTTAAGATCATGTTGAAAAGTTCTCTCTTGCAGCACTTAAGTTAACATCTGCTTAAAGGCATTTAAACTAAGTTTTGTGTTGGAGTTTGTGTTTTTCTAAATTTGGACACTAAGATTTTCATTTTTACTGCAAATGTACGTCTGTTCCAAATATCGGTTATCGGTCTCCTTGATTACTAATAATCANCACATCGGTCGACCCCTACTAAAAATATAAAGTTTGTCCTGAAGGTGGCGCTAGAAGAAAGATCATGGGGTCATGAACATCTGAAGGGTTCATCCTCTGGAGAGCAGGAAGGATATCAGGATCTTTTATGGAAACATGACTCAACAAACTCTCATATTTTAGTATTTTCAGGGCGCTGCAGCCCTCAAGTGATCTCCTCACTGGCTGTCATCTCTTTGGATAAGAGATGAAACAGAAATATGAACGTTAAGACTCAAACCAGGTGCGTTAATGTCACAACAAAAATGTTTTTAATCTGAAACAGTTTCCCTAAAAAGAAACCTCAAACTTCTCCAACAGAGACAAACCAGCTGAGGATTATTTTCAGAGTGCAGTCTTGCTACACTTTTAAGAACATGATGGAAAATTTTTTGACACATCTGGAGTTCGGGAGGGGCAGGGATGTGTAGAAAAATGACACATCATTTTTAAGAGTGCAGTAGCTGGTTGGTGAGGATGTTTTCTGAAACAAAAAGCCACGGCAACAGAGCGGGGAGCCGATTACCCAGCAGCCAGAGGGTGTTCAACATGTACAGGCTGAGGTTTAGTTTCAGTCTGCCAGGACCAGTTTACACAATCATCTATGCATTAAATTACTTGAGTGTGCAAGGGGACATTTTGATCACAGACAAAAGGTTTTTAAATGCTTAAAAACAATATTTTGGAGGGAAATTATTATTATTATACAAGGAATCATTTGATTTGGCAAACAAAAATCTATTCTGTGCTCCATAAATGTATTTGTGTGTTTGCAATTATCCACCTAAGCACGCAATAATAACCTCTCGCACACCGTTGGACACTTACTCACTCTATAACATAATAACAAAATATTTGATTTTTCAATAAATAGAGATTTATTGAGCCAAGAAGAGATTTCTGTTTGCTCAGATTTCATTGTTCTTTGCATGATAATAATTTCTCTGCAAAATGTAATGTATGTGCTTTGTTGTCAAAGATGAACCTTCTTTGGAACTACCTAGACCAAACCAGGAAAAACAGGCTCACCAAAAGTAGATGGGTGTCCACATACTTTTGGCCATATAGCGTAGCTGTGTTTACATCACATAGTCATCTGGCTGACTGAGTAATCGGCTGACTCAATAAACCCCGCCCCCTCCCTGGCAGGGCGGGCTCCGTGTTGCAGTGGGCGGGGCCTCTATTGACCAATGGCAAAGGGCAAAGCATCAAGCAGGAAACAGGAAGCAGCGGCGGCATCTTACCAGTGTTTGTTCAGAACGTCACGGTAACCGCAGAGACACTAGCTGTTTATCAAACCCCCCACCCCCCCACCGAACCTGAACAAAGCTTAACACCCACCCCCCACCACCCCACCCCCCATAGCAGCACATGTTACTGGCTTGTCTACTGTGAGAACGGGCAGACGGGCGGGCGGACGACACACACTATAGAAGATGAAACAAACAAAAAGATGTTAGACACATTTAAAGCCACACAGTTACAATGAGCCAGAAAAGAAAACAGCGGTTAGGAACCTTTAAACATGTTGGGGTTTTTTTCTGGATGTTTAAACGTTCAACCAGCAGTCAGAAGAAACCAGAGAGAAACACACCAGGACACTGAGAAGCTAACTGATGAAGGACGCTACTCCTCATCACAGTCGGAGACCTACAGCACTACCAGAGAGACAGAGAGAGGGAGAGAGAGCAGCCATGTTTCCATCCAATTATGTTGTGGTCCTGATGAAGCTGAAGCTGAAGAACAGCAGAATTGTGTTGCAGTACGTTTTACACTCACCCAGCAACCACCCAGCAACACCTTAGAAACCATCCCAACGCTCTAGTAACCAGCTTCTACAGCCATAGCAACCGCATAATGACGCTTTAAACCTTTGGACGTCTGCTCACGTATCAGTCGCTCCTTCTCTCGTGACCAATAATCTGAGTAGCAGGGGGAAATGATTATATATTATATATACATAATAAGAATTTTCTAATTATTGAGCAAGGAATACATTTTTCTTTCCATGATGATCATTTCTCTACAAAATATGATTTATGTGCTTGCAAAACTCAAAATGTCTCCTCAAGCTGAAGATTGATACACAAAAGTAATTCCATAATTACCCACAATCCACAAATATTACTTCCCTGCTGAGCATCCAATTCACCCATTTTAGACTGATTTCTGTTGATTTTTGGATCATTTAGAGTTACGGACTCCAGCAGTGATGAACAAAGATACATAATTTGTATTCATTACCCATTAATCACCCATTAATCCTTCACCCTAACAAATAAAATCAAAAATAATAACTCTTCTGATTGTTGTATTTCAGTCGGTCTCTCCAGACTGACTGCTGCTACAAGTGTTCGTACTATGACCACGGTAAAACCTCGCAACTACACATACTCAGTATAAATTACTGGCAATTACCCAGCTACTCCATAGCAACCATTTCAGCAACTGCCTGTTAACACCCTAACAACCCCCTACAACACTATACCAACCATATGGCAACACCATAGAAACCAGCCCATAAAGACCTGGCAGGACAGCAGCAGTCAGATACCTGATAACCACCAAGTGACGTCCAGGAAGCCACAAAATAAAACCACTGCAGCCAAAGTTGTTGAATAAATTCCGACATAATGAACATTAAACTCATGTGCACGTCACATATTAATTTCCAGCTTTTAAAACTGTGAAATCAGAACTTGTATTAGATTTTATATCATGTAGTGATTACAGCTTATTATTTCTGACTCCTAATTAAAAATCCAGGACTGCTGTGAGAATCTGATTTTAAAAAAATCAATGATATCTAATAAATCAATAGTGTTTCTCCTCTCCTCTTGTAGTTTGATGGTTTCTTTAATTACTTTATTCACATCTTGTTTACTGTGAGCTGTGTCAGCGTCAGCATGAAATAAATGTTTAAATCCTGATATGTCTGAAGTCAGTTCAGTTTCAAAACCTGAAACCTGCCGGAACAAATATAGAAACTATGGAAATGCAGCCAACAACAGTCTATCAGCTCCTGAAGACTCTGATCTATTTTCCTCAGCAGGTGACGGGTTTGTTTTCTGATGAGCGACGAGTGTCCAACACAACAGGTTGATTACAGCTAACTGAAGCTCGACGTTCTGCAGTTTTATTCACTCCAGCATCAGTTTGAGAAAACGCCTGCTTTTACTGGAATTTTACTTTTTGCAAAACTCTGAGACTTTGCTGAGAATGATCTTGACAGTTGGATGGAAGCAGAGCTGACAGACAGAGAGAAACTTCCAGGAGTGAGGAAGAAGAGAGAGGAAGAGGAGGCAGGGGTTGACATACCATCTGGAGCTTCACTCAGGGCTTTGCCGGTCATCTCTCTCTCTCCGACCAGCCAGACGTAACCAGAGCCGGTCATGTTGAGCTGACGAGCTGCTTTATACACCGCAGCAGCTTCATCCTCACTGCAAACACACAGAAGGTAAACAGCTGTCTGTAGCTTCTTCATTCACAGTACAACAGTACGCACACCCTAACACCACCCTAGCAACCATGTAGCAACACCGTGAAGATCACTCACAATACCCAACCCTCCACCCACCACAGCAACCACACAACAGCATTATTGCAAACACCCAGATCACCCTTCCAACAACCTAGCAACACCCTGACAACCACCCCATAAAAGCCACCCCAGCCACCATGCAGCATAGAAGCAAGTACCCCAAACAGCCAAGCGCCCCCCAAACACACACTAAATACATGGTAACCGCCTAATAAGGACATGGTAACCACTTATTAACAACCTAGGAACACTTTAGAAACCACTCAAGCACCTACTTATGTCCTTGGAAATGCACAATTAAATTAATAAAGATCTGTCAGACACGAACAAATAAAATCAGATGAATAATAGTAACTTGAAGTTAGTCTCTACTGACTGAACTGCTACAACTACTGTCTTTGTTTAGTTGCATGTCTGCATCTGAAGAGCTGCTGACAACAAAGGTCAAATTCCTTGTACTGTCAACATAGTACGTCCCATCAGCCACTGACTACCAGGGAAGCACCGATCTGACCCCCCCCCCGATACAGATACCAAACTCAGTCCAACACTGGTGATCTTTTTCCCAAATGTAATTTACTGTTTAAGGTTATTGTTCATCTGGCTGATACCCAATCTACTTAATTAGATCAATATCGGCTGATACTGATCCAACTGCCAAGCTACAACTTTTCACCCACCACTTTCAACCATCCCGCAATATATAGCAACAACCTAGCAAACAGCTCATAACATGGTAGTTACCACCCAGATCACCCTTGCAGCCTCCTAGCAACCACCACAGCATCCACCCGGCAGCACAGCAGCAATTAGCCCAAATACCCTGACCAATACCTGGTCACAACCTCGTAAGGCCCTGGAAACCACCCAGCAACTACCAAAGTACCCTCATTATTATACAAACCTGGCAGAGAGGATGATGACTCGAGCCTCCAGGTCTTTGGCCTCCAGCAGCAGAGATGTCAGGTTGGTGTCCTGGCTGAACAGCAGCACCTTCTCCGCCTGGAGGACCACCGCGCAGGGCGACAGGTGACAGGGCAGGGCGACAGGTCACATCGTAGGACATTGAGAAACACGGCAGAACAAAACACCACAGAACACATCATAGGACACGCATTGTTAGCTCTGAACCGTCAGAATCCCCTCCCCCTTCCACCCCGATACCCTGCACCCATGACCCCAGCCTCGACCATGCTCCCTCTCACCCACGCTACCACGGGAGGAGGGGGCGAGGCCAAAAAATGAAGACAAAAAGTGTTCAAGATCTGCTGAACTGAAAGAAAACTCAAAGTCGAAGCTTGAATACAAAGAAGGAGGGGCAAAAAGTTGTGCGTGGTGTGGTGGCACATGCAAACTGAGGCGCTTTCAAGACTCCAACCAACCAACCAATCAGGGACGTGCATGTTAGAGAGCGCTGATGCAACCGCAAAATAAAAAAGATTCGAGTGGAGAGAAGGAAGAGAGGGAGGAGGAGGAGGGAGGCGGGGAGTACAGGAGCAGGAGGAGGGGGAGGAGAAAGTGGTTCATTTCCCAAAAGAAAAAGCAAAGGAGGTTTGATGTTGCAGAGGAGTGAGAGGATCCTGGTGGGCGGCGTTCCTCAGATCTGCAGACAGAGCCAAGCCTCAGCCTGGCTGCATGCAACCCTTCACATGGAGAAAACTCAGGGGGGAGGAAGAGGAGGGAGAGGGGGAGGAAGAGGAAGGGCGTCTCTCCTGCGAGTGTGAACCCATTCCCAGTGTGCAGGAATCATGAAAAATCAAAAGAAAGAAAAGAGATGGTGGAGAAAAGACGTGCCACCAGGATAAGAGTCTATCTCTGGAGCCGGGTTGGATTTTAGGTGGGCGGGGCTGACTGGTGTTTGGCTACTACTGGGCGAGCTCAGAGATTGGTTGGGCGGCGTGCATCATTTGACCATGCAAGTTTATACCTTGGGTGTTCTCCTGAAGTCAAAGTTCTGTTGGTCGAGGTTTTCATAGTTCCTGTTTTTAGTCTGATGGGTAATGTGCACAGAGAAAATATGCAGACACAGAAGAAGATTATAGACAGTCAGAAGAAATGAGGCCATAAAGCATCCAACAAATGATTCCTGCTTCAAGTCAGGAGGCCGACGGGAGCCGGAGCACGCAAACACATCACAGACTGTCCACCCGTCTGTCCACCTGTCAGTCCACCCGTCTGTCCACCTGTCTGTCCACCTGTCNGGTGGGCGGGGCTGACTGGTGTTTGGCTACTACTGGGCGAGCTCAGAGATTGGTTGGGCGGCGTGCATCATTTGACCATGCAAGTTTATACCTTGGGTGTTCTCCTGAAGTCAAAGTTCTGTTGGTCGAGGTTTTCATAGTTCCTGTTTTTAGTCTGATGGGTAATGTGCACAGAGAAAATATGCAGACACAGAAGAAGATTATAGACAGTCAGAAGAAATGAGGCCATAAAGCATCCAACAAATGATTCCTGCTTCAAGTCAGGAGGCCGACGGGAGCCGGAGCACGCAAACACATCACAGACTGTCCACCCGTCTGTCCACCTGTCAGTCCACCCGTCTGTCCACCTGTCAGTCCACCCGTCAGTCCACCTGTCAGTCCACCCGTCTGTCCACCTGTCAGTCCACCTGTCAGTCCACCCGTCTGTCCACCTGTCAGTCCACCCGTCTGTCCACCTGTCTGTCCACCTGTCAATCCACCCGTTTGTCCACCTGTCAGTCCACCTGTCTGTCAGTCCACCTGTCTGTCCGCCCGTCTGTCCATCTGTCTGTCCAACTGTCTGTCCATCTGTCAGTCCACTTGTCTGTCCACCTGTCTGTCAGTCCATCTGTCTGTCCACCCGTCTGTCCATCTGTCAGTCCACCCGTCTGTCCACATGTCAGTCCATCTGTCTGTCCAACTGTCTGTCCATCCGTCTGTCCATCTGTGAGTCCACCTGTCTGTCCACCTGTCTTTACATCTGTCGGTCTATCTGTCAGTCCACCTGTCTGTCCACATGTCAGTTCATTTGTCTGTCCAACTGTCTGTCCATCCGTCTGTCCATCTGATGATCCACCTGTCTGTCCAGTCCACCCGTCAGTCCACCTGTCAGTCCATCTGTCAGTCCACTTGTCAGTCCACCCGTCAGTCCACCTGTCAGTCCATCTGTCAGTCCATCTGTCAGTCCACCTGTCTGTCCATCTGTCTGTCCATTTGTCTGGCCACCTGTCTGTCCACCTGATTATCCACCTGTCAGTCCATCTGTCAGTCCAGTCCACCTGTCAGTCCACCTGTCTGTCCAGTCCACCTGTCAGTCCACCCGTCTGTCCACCTGTCTGGCCACCTGTCTGTCCACCTGTCTGTCAGTCCACTTGTCAGTCCATCTGTCTGTCCATCTGTCAGTCCACATGTCTGTCCATCTGTCAGTCCATCTGTCTGTCCAACTGTCTGTCCATCTGTCAGTCCATCTGTCTGTCCACCTGTCTGTCCACCTGTCTTTCCATTTGTCTGGCCACCTGTCTGTCCACCTGATTGTCCACCTGTCAGTCCATCTGTCTGTCCACCTGTCTGGCCACCTGTCTGTCAGTCCACTTGTCAGTCCATCTGTCAGTCCACATGTCTGTCCACCTGTCTGTCCAGTCCACCTGTCAGTCCACCCGTCTGTCCACCTGTCTGGCCACCTGTCTGTCAGTCCACTTGTCAGTCCATCTGTCAGTCCACATGTCTGTCCATCTGTCAGTCCATCTGTCTGTCCAACTGTCAGTCCATCTGTCAGTCCATCTGTCTGTCCATCTGTCACTCCACATGTCTGTCCATCTGTCTGTCCATCTGTCTGTCAGTCCACTTGTCAGTCCATCTGTCTGTCCATCTGTCAGTCCATCTGTCTGTCCATCTGTCAGTCCATCTGTCAGTCCACCTGTCTACCTGTCTGTCTGTCCACCTGTCTGTCCACCTGTCTTCCCATTTGTCTGTCCACCCATCTGTCCACCTGTCTGTCCACCTGTCTGTCCATCTGTCTGTCCATCTGTCTGTCCACCTGTCAGTCCACCTGTCTGTCCAACTGTCTGTCCACCTGTCAGTCCACCTGTCTTACAACATAAAACAGTATCTATAGTTCCAGACGAACAGAGTCAGGTTGTGATGAGGTAAAGTGAATCAGTTGTCTACATAGTGACAGACCTACTGGTTCAGAACTGTTTTTAACACTCTGCTGTCATTGCCAGCGTTCAGCACCACACTGTAACACAGTGACCTTGTGGTGTTTTTCATTCAGTTATATTTAGTTTGGGAGATAAATATATACCTGAAACCTGCCTGCTGCTGTGAACAGAGCTGGCTTTTATTTTTAGAGTAGATGGAGAACAAAGAACCAAACTATCTATTTGAAAAAGGAATCAGGAACCTGTCGACCTCTCCTCCTCACCAGCACTTCACACCTGATTCATCAACCACAGAGCTGAAAAACAAGATCTATTTTCAGACACACTCAATACTGAGCAGTAAATTCAGATTTCAGACACTTACTCATCATCATCACTGAAAGCTGTGGAGTCACACAGCAGTAATCTATAAAATTAGGTGAATTTCTGAGGGCACCATAGAGAGCCGAAGTGAAACCAGAACTTACAACAGTCTGATTATCAATTTCCTTATAAGACCATGACTAACCTGCTCTGCACACAAGAACAATGCTGTTCCTTCATTTCTCTCTACATGGATCATTAGCTGCTGAGCCTTTAGCTTTAGCATCAGTCTGTTGGCATGACATAATGTCCTGGGACCTGTTAGCTTTAGCCTGTTAGCTGTCATATCATGTATGTAGCCATCGAGTGCATATTAAAGACACTTTTAAAACCAATCAGCTGGAAACAATAAAAAGTCAGTGGCTGGAGCGAGCTACAGCTGATAAAATCTGTCAGCAACAGTTTTTAGTCATTTTAGCAAAATCAGCGGTTGCTGACTTAAAATGAGAAGCTGCTTTTCTTTCTAAATATTAAGTAACCACCGTTTCAGAGGTCTTTAGGTTGTCTACACATCTTCATATTGAACATAAACTCTGGAGTGTATAATGGAACTGAAATGACTCAGGTCTGTGCTGAAACAAAGTTCTGTAACGACACGTCACATTACACCTCAACTCAAAGCCAGAGGTGAATGTCCAAAACAACAAGCTATTGTAGAGCCAATGTGTTCAGATGTAAGTCAGTACAGTGTCTTTCTGAATAAAAGAAACCTCCGTTAGTACCCAGACTGGTGTCATGAACCTGCCCCAGTTTCAGTAAAGTTGGATTTTATCAGAGCAGACGGAGCCGAGCCGAGACTTTCCTCTCCGGAAACTTCCTCTGATGTTAAGCTGGTGTGGCGGCGGAGCGTCCCATTAGTCCTCCACTCAATCCGCTCCAAATGTTAATCTCATTAAATTTACATCCTGACGCAAAGTCCCCGAACAACACACTCACACACACACTGCTTTTAAAAAGACACACACACTACTTTTATAAAGCTTTTGACTTTCTGTCTGACGGTTTCAGGGTGAACCTGTTTATGTGTGAAGGTTGTAAAGTCTGTGTATCTGGATGTTGTTTGGTCACACAGATAATGTGTGATGTATCACAAACAAAACTTTCCTTCTTTTGTCTTTATCCCTGAGTGAACGTGAGAAACAGCCACTAAATGCTCGCTCACACCATGATTTGAAACAGTGAAATTTCAGTGGATTCACTCACAGGAGCAAAATAAATCCACACACATATTTTCAGTTCAACTTTGGTGAACTTAAATTAGTGCCGTTGACCAATGGCAAGCCGTCCTAACAGAGCTGAGCTCTGACTCCAAAATGGAGGAAGCTATCGTTGCTGTGTTAGTCACATCCAGTTTCCCTGAAGCTCCTCTATCAGAGTCTGAACTCTCCACAGCAGAGACCTGGTCCACACGAGACAGGAGAACCTGACAACGATACTGCTTTAATACACTTTTAATAACTTCTACTCTGCAGACGTTTTGCTTTTGTCAATGACACTCAACACTTCCTGCATATGTTTCAAACTAAAAGTCTACCAGGAAGGGGAAGTTTTCTCCCACCAGAAGGCTTTTAATGTGAAACATCTGTGCAGGAGTTTCAATTATTATCATTTATTTAACAAATTACAATACGAGTAAACCAGAAAACAGCGATTCTCCTCACTAAGACATGTAATATCACAGACTGTATATAAAGATGGACGACTCGTCTCCATCACAGACTGTATATAAAGATGGACGACTCGTCTCCATCATAGACTGTATATAAAGACAGACGACACGACACCACCATAGACTGTATGTGAAGATGGATGATGTGTCTCCATCATAGACTGTATATAAAGATGGACGACACATCTCCACTTCCTCCCACTGTACAAAAGTGAAGCCAAAATATCCCGGATACGGGCGCTGACATCTTGTGCTGGTGAAGGAGGGGCCACAAACCTATGAAAATGGTGGCTGAGGCTGCAGCGGTTGTTGTAAACTTTCACTTATTTCACCTTAACAGTCCACCAAAATCTAGAAATCTGAAAGAAATAAGCAGTCCAGTTGCTGAATCTTCACTCATATTAGATCCACGAGGCCTAATTTAAAAGTTTGTTCTGACGTTCGTAAGGCGAGGGCTCTACTGCGCTGCCAGCGGCTGCCACTGCTTTCTTGGCCGTGCTTCAAGCTTGTGGGGGAGACGTGTCTCCAGTACCGACGGCCCGTTCATTGCTGCTTTCAGTTTTCTAATATATAGTTTTCATATAATTATATTAGTATATTTAACTATGACCTGGCAATTGGCTGAAAGAAAATAGCATACATCCTCCAACCAGCAGGGGCGATAATACCTGCATGAGAGGGGCCTGTTGTCGACAATTCTCTGCCCGGTTGCAATTCGCCATCAAAAAGAAGAAGAAGAAGAAGAAGCGGTCAAATGTTGCGATCATCATTTCCGGTTAACACTACCCTGTCAAAATTCACACACTACGCAATTAAGTACATAGTGCACACAGTGTACTACATGGAGGTCTATTAACGGAAGTAAGCAAATTGAGACACAACATATGTGTAATATACATTCAGCACTTCCTGCATGTTTCAAACTTTGAGCTACAGGAAGGCTTTTAATGTGAAACTTCGGTGCAGGAAGTGTTGAGTTTAATTGACAGTAGCTCAACAACGATCAAAAAAAGTAGAAGTGATTAGAAATGATTCCATGACTCTGTCATTTAGTTATTAGTAATTAGTGCTGGACATTATTTACAGTGTGAGACATTAAAGGACGGATAATAATGTTTGTTACCTGGACTTGGTTTATTTGTTCGTGTTGACATTTACTTGAAGACTGGCTTTTATCTGAGAAGCTACGGTTAACGGTGTACAGCAAGTTGAACATAATTATAATTATAGTTTTATCTCTCTTCTCCACACAGTATGTTCCAGTGTACAGCAGCCTGCTGTGATATTCATCATTATTTCATTATGAATCACATCAGATAGATGTTTAATTCAGAAACAACACACACGCTGCAGTTCTGTTCACCTACTTTAACTAATGTGCTGTAATATTCATGTCTCTCCTCCAACATTCATGACTCTCTCTGTGGCTCCTCTGAGACGGGGAGTCACATTTTAACTTTTCTAAACTTTAACTCGTCTCCTCTGGACTCAGTTTTTATTTGTACTTCCAGCGTGCCTTACTGAGTTTATTAAAAAGTCGCTGTGGAATCAAACATCGAACTGATTTTAAACATCTCTAAAGCCTTTAACTGGGTCTTTAATTCAGTTTCAACACACACAAAATTGAATTGTATAACTATGCAGGCTGTTGGGTGTCGCTCAGAATTAAAACTAATTTGTACACATGGTTCATAAATTGTGCTCTCTAATTAATAATTTGTGCTTACAAATGAACAGAATATAAAGTTAAATTATATTGTTTACACATATACACATATTTCTTTCCAAAATCCAAAAAACTAAAACATCATTATTATTTTTATTTTCTATTTTACCGTTTTAAATCCTATTTAAATGTGTCTGTCTGCCTTGTTGTCAAACGCCGCTCTATAAATAAACTTTGCCTGTCATTTCCTCCCAGAAGCTCTTAGAAACAAATGTCTACTTAAGATTTAGAAACTAAATAAATATTAAGGGCAACATGGTTTCATTTGAGTTTCCTTTCATTCTTTGCATGAACATTGACTGTCCAGTGAACTTATTGAACAACTTATTGGTTGTTGTTTCTGCAGTCAGTTATGGAGGGAGCCACAGACTGTATAAAATATTGGACGGAGCTTCCAGGTCTGAAAAGTGAAGCCAATGCGGAAGTGCCTTAAACCTGCATTATTTCTAATGGCCAGCAGGGGAGAAAATGAGCCGACTTCTCACCTGATTTATTACCTCAGTAAACATTTCCCTAAATTTAGAGTAAAATAGACGATAAAACAGGGTATGCTTTAGGGCGTATATTAAGTATATAAAGTATCTCAAATCGGCTCCATACTGATGAACTACAACATTAAAATGCTCTTACATGCATTCAATAGTGATAAAAACTGATTAATACAATATATTATATTAATATAACACTCTGTAACACTCCGTAAGTTATGACTATAACTATGGATCTATGAGACCAAATGATGACTGTCACCATCTCTTGTTGCTCAGAACGGGCTGAGGCGTTCCAGGCAAGAGGAGGAGGAGTGCTCACCTGGATGCTTTTATGGGTAGCGAGCCAAGCCTCCTAAGGTCAGTCACATGAGGAAGGCATCATTCAAGGTAAAGACCGTAGTGATGGTCATTGTTGGGTCTCATAGATCCATAGTTATAGTTATAACTTACGTTTTCCCCCCAACGTCCGTCATATTCCCATTCTGCCACATGGGCTTCACAAGATAAAACTGTCATTTTTTTGTGCTTATGTGGAGTTTGTGTTGGAGTCTGTGTTGTGTGCCGGTTTGTTGATGTTAGCTTAGCGGACTCCACTTACTACAGCGGTATGATCCCAAAATAAACAGACTTTGCTGTGATTTAATTTCAATAAACGGATCAAAAGGATGCTGAAATAACTACATCATGTTGCAGATTTGTAAAAAGTCTGAACTGATGCTTTGTCATGTCTGTCCACAAGGTGACAAACAAACAACTTTTAAAATGATTGTTTTCTGAATGGAGTTCGGATCGATCAGGGCTATGCTAACATTGTAGCTGCTCCATCAACACTCAAAATAACATCATCTAAATTCTGTATAAAGACGGCAGCAACGTTATAGTTTATACACACAGATCTCTACATATTGTGTAACTTTAAAATTATATCTGTATAAATATGAAGTAGTATCATAGAGCTACACTGTTTGCACTGTAGCAGAGCTGAAGAGAGGAAAAACCGTCCCGAGTCCTTTACGGAGAAATCAGTCTACAGGCTGTTACAGTCAACAGAGG
>NTHP01000615.1:159236-171312 GCA_003416845.1 Oplegnathus fasciatus
GCAGTTAATAACAATTCAGTCAGTAAACTCTGGACAGCAGAGTGACGATAACAATAATGTTAAACTGAACAAACCTGTTCCTGTCCCTGTTCCTCTTACTGTTCGACAAGGACAATGACAATGACAAGGATTTACTGTCCCTGTTACTGTTCCTGTCCCTGTTCCTCTTACTGTTCCTGTTACTGTTACTGTTCCTTTTACTGTCCCTGTTACTGTTCCTGTCCCTGTTCCTCTTACTGTTCCTGTTCCTGTTACTGTTACTGTTCCTGTTCCTTTTACTGTCCCTGTTACTGTTACTGTTACTGTTCCTGCTCCTTTTACTGTCCCTGTTACTGTTACTGTTCCTGTTCCTTTTACTGTCCCTGTTACTGTTCCTGTTCCTGTTCCTGTTCCTTTTACTGTCCCTGTTACTGTTACTGTTCCTGTTCCTTTTACTGTCCCTGTTACTGTTCCTGTTCCTTTTACTATCCCTGTTACTGTTCCTTTTACTGTCCCTGTTACTGTTCCTGTTACTGTTCCTTTTACTGTTCTTTTCACTGTCCCTGTTACTGTTCCTGTTCTTTTTACTGTTCCTGTTACTGTCCCTGTTCCTGTTCCTGTTACTGTTACTGTTCCTGTTCCTTTTACTGTCCCTGTTACTGTTCTTTTACTGTTCCTGTTCTTTATACTATCCCTGTTGCTGTTCCTGTTACTGTTCCTTTTACTGTCCCTGTTACTGTTCCTGTTCATGTTCATGTTCCTTTTACTGTCCCTGTTACTGTCCCTGTTCCTTTTATTGTCCCCGTTACTGTTCCTTTTACTGTCCCTGTTACTGTTACTGTTCTTTTTACTGTTCCTATTCCTGTTACTGTCCTGTTCCTGTCCCTGTTCCTTTTACTGTTCCTGTTCCTGTTCCCGTTACTGTCCCTGTTCCTTTTACTGTTCCTGTCCCTGTTACTGTTCACGTTCCTGTTACTGTTACTGTTCCTGTTCCTTTTACTGTCCCTTCTCCTGTTAATTTTCCTGTTCCTTTTTCTGTTCCTTTTACTACTGTTACTGTTCCTGGGCCTGTTACTGTTCCCTTTACTGTTCCTGTTCTTTTTACTGTTACTGTTCCTTTTACTGTTCCTTGGCCTGTTACTGGTCCTGTTACTGTTCCTTTTACTGTTCCTGTTCTTTTTACTGTTACTGTTCCTGTTCCTTTTACTGTTCCTGTTACTGTTTCTGTCATTGCCACTGTTACAGTCCTGTTCCTTTTACTGTTCCTGTTACTGCCCCTTTTTCTTTTATAGCTTCCACTGTAAATCATGGGGAGAGAGCTGGGGAATAAAATGTACCAGAGGTCCCAGCCAGACCTGAACCAGGGAGGCACATGGTCAGTGCTGTTCGGTGGTGGAAAGCAACTCAGTACATTTTCTCAAGTGCTGTACTTAGTATAATTTTGAGGTACTTTACTTGAGTATTTTCATGTTATGCTACTTTATATTTTCACTACATTTATCTGACAGCTTTAGTTAGGGTCATCTTATAAAATATGATGCATTATAGATTAATTAAACATTAATTTTTATAGATTAAACTACCAAACAGTATAAAAAGTATTCAAGTCATTTTGACCAGCTACAATATAAAATGCTGCTTACACAGTAATGTACTATAATGTCACACTGACTGCGGTCATTCTGCTGCCTAATGACTACTTTGACATTTTGCTGCTAATACTTGTGTTCTCCTGCTTAAGTAATATATTGAATGTAGGACTTTTACTTGTAGCGCAGTAATTGTACCCTGTGGTATTGCAATTTTTCAGATCTGAATACAGAAACATCACACACACATCCATGCTGTGTTAACATTAGTGTTAGCTCTGTTGTTAGTGCTGTGTCAGTGTTTGTACCTTTCCAAACCTCTGCTGCTGCAGGTAGAGCATCCCCTGTTTCCTGATGTCCTCCTCCATGATGACACTCCTTCTCTCCTCCTGTCCTAACCTCTTCTTTCCCCTCTCCTCTTTCTCTGCTCCACTTTTCTCGAGGTCTTTCTCCTCTCCTCTGGTGTCTCCTCCCTCCCTTGCCTCCTTATATTTCTTCTCCTCCTGGCTTCCCTCACCTCCTCCCCTCACCCTCCTCTCTAACTTTCTGCTTCCTCTTCTGCTCAGAGTATCACTCCTCTCGCCTCCTCTTGTTCTTGTCCACTTTCTTCTTTTTTTACTCCTCTCTTCTTTCCCCTCCTCCTCTTCCTCTGCTTTCTTTGGCTTGGCTCCTCTTTGCCTCCTTTCTTTTGCTCTGCTCTCTTTTGTTGCACTTCTTTTCGTGGGCTTCTCCTTTATCGCCTCCTCTTCCTCTGTTCGTCTTTCACCTCCTTTCGTTTTGTCTCCTTCTTTCTCTTCTTTTTTCGTGTTTTCTCGCTCGACTCTCTCCAGCTTGGAGAGTTTCACCCTCTCCTCTCCTTCTGCTGTGGTTCACCTCTTCTTTTCTTTCCTCTTTCTGTCTGTGGTGTGAGTGTGATGCAGAGAAACGTTGAGTGTGTCATCTCTGCTTCCTGCCTTCACTCTGTTGCAACGTGTAATGCAGAACTAACAGGCTGTGTGAATATGAACCTCCTCTTTCAGTTGCCTTCCCTTCCTCCCCGTCACACATTAAGACTTTTATTCAAATTAATCTTCCTCTCTGCTCTCTGGTGACTTTACCGTCTGTTTTTATTTGTCGGCTTTGTTTCTCCTCACCACCTGTTCCTCCATATACTGATAGAAGTCCTCATAAAACATCATCTGGTGTCATGCCCCCCCTGGTGGCTGATTCTGTTCATCTCAGTAACATTCAGTCTGTTTCTGAATAAAAACCACAAGTATTCAATCCTTAAGTACAAGTCTCACACAGTAAAAATACATCATTACAAGTAAAAGTCCTGCAGGCTGTTTGAGCAGCTGTGTGTCACTTTAAATGTGGTTTAGTTTGATCGTAGTGTTGGAGTTACACTATAACTTACCCAGAGGTGAAAGAAGTATTCAGATCCTTTACTTCAGTAAAAGTAGTAATACCACACTATAAAAATACTTCATTACCAGTAGAATAACTGCATTCAAAATCCTGCTTAAGAGAAAGTACTGAAGTATTGTCAGCAAAATGTACTTGAAGTATCAAAAGTAAAAGTAGTCATTATGCAAAACAAAAGATTATCTGATGGTGTTTTATTTGATATATGATACATATGATTGTTTCCTGTAAACCTTATTTTCTTAAAACAAGTGAAAAAAATCTATTTTTGTTTTTAACAGAAATAAATTCATTTTAAAAATGCTCTAGAAATGAGTTTCTGTAGCTTAAAAAGAGGGAGAATAGCTATAAATATGAAAAATACAATTTTAGAAAGTAGTCACAATGTAGCTTTAATATGGAGCTTCAGACTTAGACCTTCCTGAGCAGGTGGAGGTCATTATGAACTGTTGTCATGGAGACTGATGATGGACAATCTCTTTACATTTGAGATGACACTGAGCATGCTTAGTACTAACCTGTAAAGTTACTGTCTTTATGCTGCGTTCACCTGAGATGGGAATTTCTGCTGTCATCACTTGGTTGTTTGTAGCAGAAATGCAGAAATACAGAAGTGCTACAAACTATACACATGATACTACTGAGTGATTGTGGTTAATGCATTAACATGGTGGAGTTGGAGCTAAATTGAACTACTATACATACTGTTGGGTTATTTAATCCAGAGGTTTTGAAACTGTGAGGGGGGGGGAGTCAGAGATACTGTGTGAGGTGAAAGGGACAGGTGACAGGTGATGCAGGTAAAAACAACTGGAAGTTAGTTATTGTTGGCTGCTGATTTGAGCGCTCACCAACAGGCCAAATTGCTGCTATTAGAGTCAAAAATCTCATTCCTCCTTCTCAGAGTCCTGACTGAATCTGATCTGAACTCACACACATGAAACACCTGTTGAATCATTCAGTGTGACTTCCACTTCCTGTGGATATCATTATCTCTGATGTCCCTCCAGAATAAAGCTCCAGAAATCAGCTTAGAAAGCAGAGAGACCAGAATCTTCCTGTTTTTAAGTTTCCTTCAGTGTCACAGTAATCCAGTGATAGCTGTCTGTACGTCGATGATCCACTGCAGACAGGAGCTGCTAACAGCTGATTCACACACTTTAATGAGACTATCTGACTACATGGAAACTAATGTAGGATTAAAAACAGGATTCAAGTTGTAGTCCCACAGCTAACTCACTGACTCCATAGCAACATTACACTTCCTGTTTACATCCCCCAAAGCATTATGGGAACTGTAGATCCACAACTTAGATGACATGATTACTGAAGTAAAAAGAATAATAATAGAAGTGAGTCCATTAATATGAACTTGTTCATGAGACTCAGAATGATTCAACAGCATGGTTCTTCTGTTCCGGATCACTGACAGTAAATGTCAGCAGAGAAATGTCAAAGATATGTTCGAGGTCATTTAGAAACAGAGTCGCCATTACAGAGTTTGTCCACCAGAGAGCGCTGACAGGTTGAGTTTTACACTGTAAAAAAATTGACACCACAGAGCAGAGAGGTGTACTATGAAGCAAGTTAGACATAGCCAGGCTTTCTTTGTGTTAGCTGGCTCGACAGAACCTAAAACCCCGATCAGAGATAACGAGTATCACAACGGTGGTTATCAATTTTCTTTGTTAACCAGGTTTTCTTCTTCAGGCTCTGTACGCTTCCCATAAAAGGGGGCGTTTGGCATCATTTAATTCTTCTTCTGCATAAAATGGAGCGATCGCCTGCCGCCTTCTTCAGTCAGGAGGAACAGGTTGTTATAATGGAGACATATGAAGAATATAAAATAATTATTACGGCAAAAAGCAACACTGTTGCTGCAAAGAGGGCAAGAGAGGAACACTGGCAGAAGCTAATGGTGTAAATTTGTAAGTTAATATATTTATTTGACCTCTCAGCGCCTCCTGTTTATTTCTAATGTGACAGCTGCACATTGTAGAGCTCTGAAACTTTAAACTTGATACAGCAGATTTAAACATTATACTCACTGACACTGTCCCATAATGTTTTTGGCCAAATCAAAGTGAAATGAATTTTACTTATTGAACATTATCTGTGATAAATACCAATAGACTCATCAATTTTCTAATCAGTGTTCTGTTAGCTGCGGTACCAGCAGTGTAAAATGGACTTGGCAGCAAATCAGGACCAAACATAAAAACATCATCCAGAGTGGTTACTGGGCCTTCGTCATTCTGTTAGTGTGTGGGTGATGTGCTGTGTAACATTTAAAGTGGTAATATTACCTGAAGGGAGGCGCTTTTTATAGCTGATTTAAATCTGAAACTCTGAACATCACCTCCTCTGGAGCAGGTCAGGTGTGCAGCATGAGTTACCATGGCGATGTAGCCAGGTTAAAAGAGAGCCACCTTCGTGACATTGAAAACTCTTTAGGCTCAACACACCTCACTAACCCATTAATCTGGCTTCATAGTTCAGCTCTCTGGCTCACTCTCAGAGATCCTCATCAGACATGTTTGTTTATGTTGTGTGTTCATCAGATTTCTTTTTGCTTCAAACATCCTGCATCACTCCAGTAACCAGAAGCTCCGGCCGTCAGATAAATGTAGTGAAGTAGAAGAAAATGGAAATAATTAAGAAAAGTACCTTAAAATTGTGTAAAGTACAGTACTGGAGTAGATATACTTAGTGACTTTCCACCTCTCTAGAGACACAGATAATCATTTTATTATCATTAATATTTATTAGTGATCATTTTATCGCTGATCGATTGATTGATTTTGGGCTGAAGATGGTGACATTACTCAGAAATAAAAGTCCCAGAGTTCAGATTCAGCTTCATTTATTACACAAGAGAAGAAGAAATATGTTCATTATTCTTCAGTCCTCACTGATGTTTCGTCTTCATTCTCTTTCTACTGTTAATATTCCAGTAGTTTGTAACGATCATTGTTCTGTTGTTTAATTAGACAGTTGGATCAGTTTTCTTCTCTCTTCATCCCTCCATCTTCTTCTTCCTCTTCTTCTTCTTCCCTCCTGACTGACGGCAGGCTGCTGTAGGTTTTGGCCCAGTAGGTCACGTAGTATGATCTCAGGTCATAGCTGAAGAGACGAAACAGACAAATTACAATCAAAATATATCTCAACAGTAAACCATCATCTGTCTACGAGGACTGACTGTTTCCATCACAATGAAATACAGTAGAATAAAATAGAAAATGGACTTCAGAGGAGTCTAGTCCATCAGGAGAGTAGAATACAGTGCAGTATGATATTAATATTAACGATAATATACAGAGAAAAAGAGTAGAGCAGAGTGCAGTAGAACGCAGTATAAAAGAGTCAAAAACAGTACATGACAGTACCACAGAGCAGAACACAGTAAAGTAAAGCAGAAGTACTATAGAGACAGCAGAGTAGAATACAGTAGATCACAGTAGAATACACTACCATAGAGCAGAACACAATAGTACACAGGAGGACAGTAAAACTGTAGAGTACAGTGTAGTACAGTGTAGTACAGCAGGGTACAGTGTAGTACAGTGTAGTACAGTAGAGTACCTGACGGAGGTCTTTGTGATCTCATGGTTGATGGTCAGGTAGGGTTGGTGGTATTTGGTAAAGGGGGGCCAGGGAACTGGGACTCTACTCTCACCTTTACTGGGATCACTGGACAGGAGGAGAGAGGGAGAGTTTACACCTGTATAAACAAGGTCAGACCAGTTCACACCATTTCAGATCTATTTTCACTAGTCCAGATCAGTTCAGGCCAGTTTAAACCATTTCAGACCAGTTTAAAGTTCATATTAGTTCAGACCAGTTTGAACCAGTTTATAAAGAAGATACAAACACACAACTGGCAAAGGACTTAAACTAGTTCATACCAGTTTAAACACTTTAGATTAATTCAGACTAGTTCAGACTACTTCAGACCAGTTCAGACTACTTCAGACTACCTCAGACTACTTCAGACCAGTTCAGACTACTTCAGACTAGTTCAGACTACTTCAGACTACTTCAGACCAGTTCGGACTACTTCAGACCAGTTCGGACTACTTCAGACCAGTTCAGACTACTTCAGACTAGTTCAGACTACTTCAGACCAGTTCAGACTACTTCAGACTACTTCAGACAGACATTATTTTATAACCAAACTGACCAGTAGTCTAGTTTAGGTCAGTGGACCGGTAAAGACCACTAAAGACCAGTATTTACTGGTCTGGTCTGTGAGAAACCACAGTCGGAGGCAGACCTGGTTGTACTCAGGTGTGTTGACCTTTTTGTATTTGCAGTGCATGCTGGTAGTTTACCCGGTCCTGGCAAAGTTGGTCCAGTATGCGATCATGTACCCGGACAGGTCTCGGTGTCGGGGGAAGTAGACCAGCGGGGTGGAGAAGGGTTTACCAAACAGGTACTGCAGGTCCTCAGCGTGCTCTGCCTCCACCCAGCGAGGGAATCCTGGGATACGAGTCTTCATGTTGAACAGGTAAGAGTAGGTACGGGCTCCGCTGAGGGACAAACAACCGGAAACACATGAGAGGTACATTCTGGTCATTTTTAAATATCAAACTCAGGAACTGAAACAAGAAATGTTAAAAACAACATCATGTGTGCGGCCAAGCACGATGTGGAACACTGTACATACATACAGTAGAAACAAGCGTCCACACAGAGGTCCAGATGAAATTTACATCACGCTGACCCCCACAGACCCTCAGATGCAGCACCCAGCACTCCAGAGATGTGTGCTCCCTGAGCCACGAAACTCACTCAGTGATCAAATCAGATCCATGAACAATTAGATCAAATCCTCTCAAAACTGTAGCCCACCCTCATATACCATATCTCTCAGAATACGTCACATTATGGACACTAAAAATGCTGACATTTCACTGGCCCTTTAACCTTTCACCTCCTTCAGTAGGGTTACAGATAGGAAACCCCAGCGTAGTATGCACAGAACCTCGTCTGCATCCATTTTGGAGGATACTGACATCAACTTTCTGTAAATCTCTGTATCTGTAAATACCAAGTATAATACCAAGTGCAGCACTGCGTGTTTCTAGTGAGCCATAGGTTTCCATCTTTTCAGCTGCTCGTCAGGCAGTGAAGCCTCAAACTTGCTCTGAGAGATGATGTTAACTACCAGCATCCTGCACACTGAATGTACTTCCTGTGGTATTTATCTACTGTGGCTAGCATTGTTACTGTTAGCTTAGCTACTTGCATCCTGTATATGACTGTTGTGTTATGTGTGTCAGAACTGTCTAGATCATAAAATTAATTTTAAAACATTTTAAAACACTATTTTTCTTATTTTGTGTATTTTTGGCTGGACCGCAGCGGGCACCATTGGTCGGTTGAGTGTTGGAGTGTCCCTATTGGCCGTTGCTCTTTCAAAATGAATAAGCAGGTTATCCCTCGTTCACGCAGCACTGAAGACTTTTAGTCTACGCCCACATACTACATGGGTCCCACCTCAGTCTCACCTTGTTGTGCATAACTTGAACTGACACCAGACAATCGGCTCCCAGCCAGCTTTTTCTTCAGTTAGTTAAAGGTACGTTACGTAACTGACGGTCTCCTCCGTACAGGCTTCGCCCTCTAAGACTATCGCTAGTGGGTTAAGGGCAAAGCAGGATGTGGTACATGCCCCACTGGGTCTGTCTGGTACCCACCAACACTCACCCACTTCACGTGAAACAATAACCAGTGCACACTCCATCAATGCGTCACAGCGCATCACAGTACATCATCTGTGCACAGATGGTACAGAGATGGCACAATACCTGATATTCACCATGAGGGAATGAAGCTGGAAAACAAGATAAAACCTGCTGATGTGAGAGGCAGAGACGATGGTTACAGATGGTAACAGTCCAGCAGAGAGCAGAGTAGGAGAGAAAACAGCTCTCCATGTGCAGAGAGTGAGGGACAGCGCAAAGTTTAACACCCCAAATAACAACCAGTCTGACAAAACACTCAACACAGAGTCAGAAAAACAAGAGACATCCTGCAGATAGAAACGAATGAAAGAGCAGGGAATTAATAGATCATTAGAATAGTTAGAATTAGAATTAGAATAAGTTCTCTTTCAAATCAAACCTCTTTAGATATGAGTGGAAAGTTTTGTTCTTGCAACTGCATTTATAACATTTTTTCACTCAAACAAAGCTTAACCATGTCATGTGATATTCTACCTCAGTACACTTTAAGAACAAATATTATTGGGACCACTACAGAAAACTGCAGATGAACATTTAATATCCAGGAATTCACATTATAGACACGACCACTGACTGCCTGTAACAATTTGGCCACAATATAGCACATTGACCATACACGGTCCAGCCACATACTAGGTTTTGACCTAGTCTTGCTGACATATTCGTGGACTGTTTTGCTCTGAAGGTGATAAAACTGTAAAAGCTGCTCTGCAGTAAAGAAGAGGACAACATTAAAAACACTATTCTGTGATAACAAACTTTCACCAACTACAACTGTAACTTTAAGCCTGGTGGCTGGACCAATCAGAGCTGACCTGGAGTTGTTGGCGTGTAGCTGGAGGGCAATCTGAGTGGGAACCAAGAACAAGAAGTCAGTCTCAATGTCGGCCACCGTCTTCTTCACCACTGCCTGCTCCGGAGCCGAACCCCAGTGAGACGAGTAAACGCTGTAGGCCGAGCCAACGGCGGCATTGCCCTTCTCTTTAGTCAGGCCAGCCAGCAGACCCCTCACCTGCTCTCTGGGGAGCACACAGGAGGAGAAACATAACCAGGTTACACAACCTACGTAAACTGAAGCCAGAATGCAGTTCATTTAATGAAAATAGCTGCGTCAGTGACACATGTCCTTATTGGTATGGGAAACTAAAATTTATGGTATTGCTCACTCCCCCGGAACACAGTTTCTGTTTCTTTTCGGCCAATACGTCACAGATGCAGTTTTTAAAACACTAAAAGGGCTGAATCAGGAACATCAGTTATATAGTGTTTGGTGTTGTCTGCATATTGATTAAATAGTGATTAATAATGTGTTTTTGTATGATGACTTCAGTATCTGGTAACATATAAAGTCTGAAAAGCAGTGGGCCCAGAATTGAGCCTTGACTCCAGATGAGCAGTGGAATCACAAACTAATAATATTACATTCTCTACTTGTTCTACATTGCATGATGTAAACTCTGTGTTAGCAATGAATGAAGTGTTGTATTGTGAACATCTCAGTTTAAGAATCTTTAGTCAAGCCGGTCTATTTTTTTACAAAATAAAACTCCCTAAAGCAGGCTTGTAGTTCTGTGGTTTTTCAGTTCTCACACAGAGGTGGCATTTTTCTTGTTGATAGAAGGAACGTCAACTCCAGCAAAGATGTGTCCGTCCATGCTGTTGACCCCTGCCAGGTAATCAAACTGAGCCGCGTTGTGAAACAGCTGACTGGGCTCATCGGGGATAAAATCACCATCGATCACTGGAGCGAGTTCAAGGAGATCCATGACCACACCTGCAGGGAGGAGAGAGAGACTGAGATAGAGTTGTCCACCTTTATGAACTCACAAACCTTAGCTGAGCTTTCCAAAGGCCACAATGGTTCAGGTCTGTTAAATCAACAAGTGCTTGAGGGTCTCTAGTGTTGTAATGTTAAAAATGATGTCAGGTGAATGGAAGTGACATCGGGCAAGTGTTTCTTAACACCAGAGCCATAAGAACTAAAGGTTAATGCATCCATATAAAACAAAAGCAGCTCTGACATGTTGTGAATCAATACAGTATAAAAAAGTTTGTCTTTGGGTGTTTGTTTGAGCAAAAAGCAGTTAAGAGTCAGTTGGTGCAGATGTGTTTTTGTCCTTTCCAGATGTTCTGACCTTTTCCCAGAATAAGCAGCACATCAATTTTTCCAGCCATGGTGAGACCGACCGGGTCGCTCATCTTCAGACACGCTAACATCTCGTCTTCGTCACTTCTCCAGCAACCGACTTTCCGAGCGATCTGCAAAAGGAAAAAACAGTTTACCTCACGAGGAGCTGAAAAAAATCAGTTTGATCCAAATGTACATCATCTACAGCAGGAAGAATGGAAGAGGATTTTTAGACCTTCTTGGTGAGAGCCATGGGGCTCCTCTGTAGAGCCCAGGGACTGAGGGCCACACCACACTGTGTGATGGCTCTGCGGAATAACCCTTTACTGTAGGGAGACAGCATCTGAGGGACAGACAGACAGACAGACAGACAGACAGACAGGTGGACAATGATCAACATGATGAGATTCATTCAGGTGTGTCACTACCTGATTGTTTCTGCCACAATCACAATCTGGACCTGAAGCCCATTTCCACGAGAGAAAAAAATATATCAAACAGTTATCAATGATAGAAATAAAAATAAAAATAATTACATAATAATGTTTTTTAATTAAAGATTTATGAGATAAGTTATGATGAGTTAGTGAGACGTACTAAAAATCACAGTTATCACAGTTATGAAATTAAGTCACAATTTTGACCAATAAAAGTATTTATATAATCTAAACACAGAAAGTGAAAACTCGTCATAATTCTCATAATTTTGACTAAGTCTAAATCTAAATTATGACTCACTAACTCATGAATTTGAATTACAAGTTTTGATTTACTAAGTCAAGATTTTGAGATAGTACGTCAACAATATTTACAACAAAGGCAACAACAATGGAAATCACCTGGAAATCGACGTAAAAAATAGATTTATTGTTGGGAACAACAAAAATGTGACTTTTATTATTTTTGTCATTTATAACATTTAACCTATTTTATTCTTGCCCCGGCGGAAACTGACTTCCATATGTGCAACATAAGTTTGACTTAAAACCTCATAATCTTGACTTTAAACATCAAACTTTTGACTTAAACTCATAATTTTGACTGAAAAAGACCATTTTGTTTGTTTTTATCTGAAAACAAGTCAGAGTTTTGACTCATGTCGTAGTTTTTACTGAAAAAGTCAACATTTTGTCCAAGTTCATCTTTTACTAGGTTTAAGTTCTAAGTTTTTTTTCTCCTAATTTTGTACTTTTAACAAACACTCAGGTAGAGACACTCAGGTAGAGACA
>NTHP01000615.1:270446-331171 GCA_003416845.1 Oplegnathus fasciatus
AAAAAAAAAGGACAAAAAAGGGAAAAAAACACACAAAAAAGAAAAAATAACCCAAAAACAAACAAACAAACAAAAACATGTTGACCATGAGTTTGGGCGCAGTATTATAGCTAACATACAAGAAGCAAATTACAAAAACTGCCAATATCATTTTCCACTTAATAGCCACAATAAAAAACAGCCACTGTTAATATGGGGAAAAAACATGCTTCCTTAAAAAGATAAAACAAAAAAAGATTTCCTTCAACTCTAGAAACCACTGGCATCAAGGATTTCGAATTATACAAATTACATATACAATTGCAAATGTGTAATAATAATAATAATCATCATAATAATAATATAGTAATGATAATAATAGATTTTACTTAAAACTTTACATACTGTATTTCCAGTGCAGTGTTTATGTCACACAAGTGTGGATTCACAGGAGGACAAGAGGGTCGGTGTCACAAAAATTGTGGGGACGGGGGAAGAGACCACAGGAACAAGGAATCACACCGAGTGCTGAAAACACCCCCACCCCCGCCAATCACCCAGTGTGCCGGAGGGAAGAAGAGGAAGCCGGGGGGGGGTGAAGGATGTCGAGCTGTTGGACGTTTAGTTGCTGTTGTTTGATGGTTGTCAGAAGATGTTGTGGGGTAGGTGACAGACAGGGGGCAGTAGTAGTAAAAGACGAGATGCATGCTGGGGGTTGAGGCTGGGCGTCCAGTGAGGGAGGGTTTGTTGTTGAAGGGCGAGGAGCCCTGTCCCCAAACTGACACTGGACTTGTTCTTTCATCCCTTCCTCCTCCTCCTCTTCCTCTCTCTCTCCAGCAGAGCACTCCTGACAGACAAAACTATGGCATTGAACCCTGAGAAGGAAAACAGAACAGCCAGTTAAATTAAATTAAATGACAATGAAAGTGTGACTGAGATCCACTCCGCTCTTTGAAATCAAAGGAATAGTTCAACATTTTGGGAAATAGCCTTATTCTTGCAGAATGTTGGGGATGAGACCACTCTCAGGTCTGCACGGTAAATATGAAGCTACCGCAAGCTGCGGGTTAGCTTAGCTTAGCATAAAGACTGGAAACTGGGAGAAACAGCTAGCCTGGCTCTGTCCAAAGGTAATGTGCCAACAAGCACCTCTAAAACTTGTCATTTTTACACTTCAATTTTTTGTACCAATTAAACAAACGAGAGCTTAGAGGCGCTGGTAGGTGGATTTTTGAACTTTAGCCAGGCTAGTCGTTTCCCCCTGTTTCCAGTGTTTATGCTAAGCTAAGCTAACAGTCTCCTGGTTCCAGCTTCACAGATATATAGAGCGATATTGATCTTCTCATGTAACTCTCTGCAAGAAAGCAAATTGGTGTATCTCCCAAAATGTCCAACTATTCCTTTAATACAACAAGTGCAGTTATACTCCATCCAAAGCAGAAAAGGTGGTTGTAAAAGTAGCAGTGTGTTCCAAAACTTTGACACAATGGTGTTATTGCATGACATGGAAGTATTTTGCCATATTTTGGTGAAATTTTTTGAGTTTTTCTTGCCAAGAAACCTCGTCACCACTGGAATTCAAGCAACCACGGTTTTTAATGAGGGAGGAAACTCCATCCTTTCCCCAACCACCTCTCAAGTCTACAAAGAGTAAGTATTTGACAGTCAGAAGACAGATTTGTTAAACAAGCATGTCTTTGTGACTTTTTTATTTTGGAAAAAAAAAAGATAAGATAAAAAGGTCTGATGGAATCACATTGTTTGAATAAATGATTATATTGCTAGACCTGTAATGTCCACTTCTAGGATTACTGTATATCAGGCAGTATAGCTACAGCTTCAGCTTACTGTAGCATCAAAAATTAAACAAATAAAAATGCAGTTGACAAAAACACCACACAGTACGTGTGGACCAAAAGCAAAAAGAATTTCATGTAAGTAAGTTGAATGATTTATTGGGTGGGAATAGCTTAAAGCAGAGCTACTATGCTTTCTTTAGACCATTAGCATACCAAAGGCTGACGGAAACATACGCACATTTTGTTTTGCTGTCTCCCTGTCAGTGCACCTAAAATCTATTCAGCATTTGAATTAACACGAACCTGAAGACCTTTTTTCTGCTTCCAAAAGAACCAACCTTTATAAATAAAAGTTATGATTATTATCATTATTACAACCAACCTGTCTATCTAATCTATTGTTCTCTCCTTCACTCCTCTATTTCCACTCTGGTTGCTGTCTTAAACTGTCAGCTAAGTGAAATCCCTCGTCGACTTTGCTGTATTATTTGCTGTATCTGTTCACAGAAAGTGCTTCACTGCCTACAGATATACAGAGGAACACCTTCTGCTGTTTTCTCCCAGTGGTCCCAGTGCTGTAGTCCGTACCTCACTGGAGTGGCGCGGCTGGTGCGCCTGAGCAGTGGAAGTGGATGTTCTGCCACTTGCTGTCTCTGCGATGCCAGACGCGAGTTTCCTCTGACTGGCTGGACCGCGGCCGACCCTGGCCGTCAACATACTGAGTCAGGCGGATGTAAGCGATGCAGGCCGCGTCCTCGCCGATCAGGTGGACGTGGGGGTTCAGGATGGTGGTGTGGATGGGTTTGCTGTTCTTAGCCAAAACTGAAAAGGTGACAGGAACAATGTCAGGAGAAAGAATGAGCAAGACAACACAACAACAATAATGACTGGACTGCAACTCTCTACTATTATTACTACTAATGCTCGTTTTCATGTGGTTCACATGTAAATTCAAGCACGCACTGTTTTAACAAGAAAATTGTTTAAAGCTTTGTTATGCACCATTGTCCCATAGTGACCAAACAGTGAGCAAAGTCTAACTGTTTGAATTTTGAGGAAAAGTTCAACAAATTATGTAATGTGATGTGTAAATGTAAAACTAATCATCTCAATCTTAGTGGATTTGGGAGTTGCTGTGCAATATCTATAGCCATCGCTGGCGAGTGTAGCTCTGGATGGATGGAGCTTTAGTTAGATTTCTCTACTTCCATTTTTCATTTCATTTCCTGATGTGGTCTATTTCTGACACCTGAAACCAGCAACAGGGCAAATGGAGAGATTCACAGCAGCTAAATGAGAGAAGACTGACCACATTTCTCCTTTTGAGCCCTATTTTGTGATTCAAAATATTCAGACGTGTATGTTTACACTAAAACCAGTAGGCAATTTGAGGGGGGGATGCCATCCCCCTTGTTAGCAAAATGACCAAAATACATCCCCCTTGTTAACCTGCCATTCCCCCCTCTCCATCCCCTAGTAGCAGAGAGAGTGCAGGGACAGAGGGGTTGTTTAGTTGAATGTGTTGGTCTAGTCTGCCTGACTGATCTTTTACCTGACTGAGGAGTTAGAATCTATGGCCCCGACCACGGCTCTGAAATATCAGCAGCCTAACTGTGCTGTGTATTGATAAATCCATGGCGCTGTCCGTGGTGCTGAAGTAGCAGACACATTTGTAATTGTGCCATTTCCTCTCAGTCCCGCCCTTCTGTCAGTTTCGTCTTGGATCTATAATATTCTCTAAACTATATACTATAAATACTCAATTCTATACTATATTGTAGCCTATATACTAGAGTAGTGTCACCTTCATGATCAAAGTGACAAGTAGCAACCTGTAGTCACGGAAGAGCGAGAGGATCATAGAGATACACCGCTGCCTGTAGTATTCCTATAATATTTCTGTGATCATTCAATAGTGTCTGTGCTGCTGAAAATACACCCCCAGACCAAGCCACCTCTGTAACAAAATATTTTAGGGGAGACATGACTATGGTTAAGGCGTCCTGCAACAATGTCCTTTGGGAGGTGGACATGAGTGTGTGTGTTGGTCGGTGGTTTGGGGGCAGGGGGGTGCTCAAAAATAAACAAGATAAAACAAAAAGAAACAAGATCAGGAAATAAAAAAAAACAACAGCAGTATTTACAACCAAGACTGCAACAGTATGACCTCAGAAGTGATTTTAAAAAATAACATACTGTATCTATCAATCTTACGGTTCTCAAAGTAGAATCTGTGGAAATCCATCCCTTCTACCAGGTTGCCCAGCGCCTCCGGCTCAAACGAGGTCAGTCCAGGGTCGCAGATCTTACTGAAGAGGAAAGAGCAGGACATGTTAATGAAGCCAAACATTTAACTTTTAACTATGCTGAACACAAGCCAAACACAAAAACATAGACTCACGCGTATGCCTCAAAATCTCCATTGTTGATTGCCTCTATCAGCTGCTCAGTGATCTTGATAATTTCTTGTTTGCGTGCTGCAGAGGACAGTAGGAACAGAGGTTATTCAGGGGTAATCGCAACAATTGGACAGATGGAGAGCAGTTAGTTTTAAGACCATTTTAATTTGTTAACGAAACAATACAGATGCTCAGGCAAAGCCAGTTAGAACCCCAACGCACCTTCATACTTACTGAGAATACTGTTATTTGTGAAAAACTTCTCTCATCGTTTATAAAATGAGCTGTAAAAATGTGCTTTATAGTGAAATTTTCGTTAATTTTGCTCAGCGTGGATTCAGTATATCAAACATCTGAGAAGCCTGAACAGCAAGTTAATTCACTCGTGAATTAGTTTGGGAGGACATTCCTTAAACATGTCAGACAAATAAAATAAAACATCTACACACACACACATACACACATATACATACACACTAGAGACCGTGCTCATCATGTGATCCCGAACAACTGTCAAACACACCGTAATATGAGCACACACAAGGCATCTCCATATATAACCGCAAGCAAAATCATCTAATGTGTTGAAAGACATCACAACGAGTCAAAAGCAACCAAACGATGCAAAAATCTGTCTGTGCTCTCCACGGCAGATTGCTGAGAAGGTTAATAAGGCTCAGAAGCAAAAAGCACACACATCCAAACAGTTTAATTTCCAACTCAGCTGACAAAAGAGCAGACTGACACAATGTACTTTACTCTATTTACCAAAAGCAGAACACACTGACTGTTAAATACGCTTGCTCACGCACAGGCCTGCACTGAAATCCTAAAATGTCATTTGATTAAGCCCTGCATGGGGGTCGGGGTTGGTCATGCTCAGTACTCACTCTGGGAGGAAGACAGGGAAGGGCTGGAGGGGGAGTGAGGGGGAGGTGGGGAGGTGGTGTGTGCAGGTGGAGGGGCGGGCCTGGCGCTAGGTACCGGCGCCGGGGCAGTGTCAACCTCGGGTGCAGGAGCCGCCGGCACCCTGCGAACACTGCTTACCAGGTCTGTGAGCCGGGACACTGAGTGCCATCCAGGCAGGATGGATGGATGGATGGATGGATGGATGGATGGATGGGTGGGTGGTGGAGGAATGCAAAAGAACAGATTAGAAACAGTGAGGAGGGAAACGAAAAGAAAATAAAGGAATGAAGAAATGAGGAAATCCCTTTAGGAATTTGTACTTGAACTACAGTGTCTGCAATATTGCTAATTATCACACTTTTTCACATGAGATCAACTATACATCAACATAGTTTAGCTGCCTTTGTACTACATACTCCACAGTGCAGCATTACAAAAGGAGACGGAGGAAGATTCAGCGGTTGAACAGTTATTGTTTCTTATGGGAGTTTCGGAAGAGGTTCAGCACACTCTGCTTTTCATTAAACCCGCAGTATTATACCTTTCATCTATCCTAAGCCTTGCATTAGCATACAAAATTTCTAAGTCTACTTCAACTATGAAGAACACAATTTAAATTAAACTTTGCAGTTACAGTCATAATCATAGAATTAAACATATTTCATTTGACACACTGTATTTGGTCTACACTGTGCTGATGATACATTTGAAGGTATATTTTATAAAAACTGGAAATTATTATATTCTGTACTATTCTGTATTTTACTTATTGTCAGTTAACAGCAGGACCAAAACAAACAATACGTTAGACTTTCCGACTTTCCTACCCTGTCTGTGGCACTCAGGCCCTTTCAATTCTAATGAAGTCGTAAATCCACATGTAGAAAAGGGGGAAGTAAATATATAGTTTCATTTAAAAAAAGGCTCTGTCATTTCCTAAATCTGCTTCTGTTTTAACATACTCAAACAGGAGTAAATCGTGTATTTGTTTGGGACTATTTTCAGCAGTGGAATAATAGACATTCGGTGCGACACTGAGTATTTACAGCAGCTGTATGTGGGACTGACTCAAAATAAACTTCAGTGCCCGTGTTCATTGTAACGAAGGAACACGTCACCCAACGCTACAGTGTGGCTCATTGTTGTGTTTTTAATACTTTTTCGGCAACAATGGAGGTCTATAGCACCAAGGGATAAACATTATCGGCCTTCGGCTACACAGACTATAGTTATGTTCAAGTCATTGTTGGTTTTGGCTCCTTTCATTGGATGTTTTGACAATAACAAAAATACAGAACACTGTCTGCTTTGTTTGCAGTTGGAGGTGTTTTTAACATTTCTCTTTAGAGCAACTTCAGTACCACTCCTCCCTTGAGTTGAGAAGTTTAGTCTGTAAGAAAACTCTGCAAAAATCCTGAAGGGATTTCTAAGCAGCCATTCATCATTAAAAATAAGAGATTGATCTATGTAGAGCTAAGAAATAAGCTGCTTTACTCCATTTCCTTCCTTTCCCAACATGATGAAAAGACAGAATCAGTCCATCTTTTCATGCATCATCTTGGCATCGGAACAGAGGACCAGGAGATTCAAATCATGTTTTTAAATCTCATGGCCACTTTGTTTTCTCCCAGTGGTCGTCTACTGTACACTCCTTGTTCTTGCTCTTTTCTACTTACTCTGCATTGGGACAACAGGGGTGTGTGGAGGGGAGGGGGCGGAGAGGGCAGCAGGAGGTGGAGTGCTGGATCTCCCTTCCCCGTCGGATGTGGGCCCTGAGCCCCTACGCACTGAGCCCAGCAGGTCAGCAAACTTTGTGGCGGCTGAGTTTAGGAGGGAGGAAGGGAGGAACATGGGAGATAGTGCACTTAAATGGAAGGTTGACCGAAGCATTGTGGCCATTCAAATGAACAAACTTTGTCTTGGAGAGCATTAAGACAATCAGGCCACCTGACCAAACGTGAAAAAAGGAGAGATTTATGAAACATAAACAGCAAGTCTCATTTACTGTGACACTGTGGTGCTGGATGCATCATTAGAGCTCTCCAAGACAAAGTCTGGCTCAAAGACAGTGAAGGGGAAAATAAAAGACACTAAATACATGCTTAGAAATGTCTGAAAAACAATGTTAAGACACAGATTGTCATGGAGCAGTAATGTGTTGCTATTCCACATATGTCCATGAGAAGGAGACATCGAGTTATTCTAAACACACGTGGCGTGGGTGGAATAGGGGGGAGGATGGGATAGTAGAGGAGTAGAAATACTACAAAGCATCTTACTGTTTTTCAGAAGGGCTTGTTTTTTTTTTACTTTTTATGTTGTTATTAGATGTTTTAGACTGTCTGATGTAGGAATGGTGCTGACTAAGAAGACTCTAAAGGAGGAATGAAGCACAGTATAAGTCAGGGTACTTTAGGGCTTTAGTGGTGCTAAATGACAGCAGATGTATGCTTTTAATACATGCAGGGATGCTGAATGGAATACACACAAGGAAGGATTTAGTCAAGGTGAATGGCAAGTACAGTAGAGCATATGAATGTGTGTGTGTGTGTGTGTGTGTGTGTGTTAAATGCTGCATTTGGCCATGCTGACTTACAGTAAACGGCAGCTGAGGAGCCCTGAGAGCTATCAGGCTGGGAGCTTGTGCTGGACTGCGCCTTAAGCGAGCTGCTGTCTAAGCTCTTTCCTGATGACATGCACACACACACACACACACAGAATGAGACCAAACACACACATGTATGCACAGAGAGATGACAGCCAACCGCACATATTGCACACAAAAACACAACAGAAATGTCACACTGAGGAATGATGGGAGGGGCGAAGCGAGCGTGAGATGACATGGTGGGGGCAGATAAATACAAGATGATAAACCCAGTCAACCTTTTCTCGCTCTGAGAAATAACAGCTACTTTTCACCGCCAGTCTTCTGTTGCCAGATCTCATTGAAAAAGACAAAAAAAAGCATTTTCCTCATTACCCCAGTTAATAACTCCATTTCAGCGGGATTTACAACTGTAGCTGCTGCTGCATGTGAGCTTTTGCTGAGACTTTAATGGGAGTCTTGCCAGTGAGCAGAGGATGGATGATGACAATGGTGATGGCCATGATAATGAGAGAGAGTTTTATGTTACTCATTACCGCTCGTCTGTTTAATCAGCTGGCACAGAGGGAAACGCAACACATGAATACTCATTGACAAATAGAGGGGAAGAAAGCGTCCCTGCAGGAAAAAAATAGATGGCACAAGACTGGCAGGACAGAAAAGAGAGGAGAAAAAAGGAGGTTCCTGCCACAATACCACATTACTAGAAGTACGACGGCAGCCTCTCAAACGTGAGCAAATGAAATCCACAGACCAAAACACAAACAATTTGCATCAATAAATGTACATTTTCCTACTATCAGCTACAAGTGGTAGCTACAGATACATAATCAACAGGAAATCCAAAGAATAAAGACGTCACAGGGCAGCCCACACTGTTGACTGACAGGTGATCCCTCGGAAGTGCAGTGCAGAAACATCCCAGCAATTAGCACTTAATTCCACAGATGTCGCAAAAAGAAGAACTTTAGGATTAGCAATTTAACAGTGAGTAATCCTATAAATCAAAACGTGCATAAAAAATGATCACCTACACAAGGAAGCTGTAGATTAACGACTCACAACAAGCAGCCCTCAGAAAACAGTGTCTGTAACATATTCTCTTCTATAAAAGTATTGAGAGTAACAGAACAGATATGCGTTCGGATGCTCCAAACGCCAGCACAGGTGTTGAGTTACGAACCAGCTGTCGAGCACTCACTGCCCTGACAAGCTCCTACAAAGGCCAACATGACACAAACTATTCCAACCAAACACGACTCCCCTTCCTCCCGCACTCACCTGGCTCTTGTAGTTTTCTCTGGTGCTAACCGTGCTATGTGCCGCTTCGTATCTTAGGAGTCTTAAAACTGCTGTGTGAGACTAATGCGATCTAAGGGTGGCGCTAGCAGAGCGATGTGTTTTTAACGCCTCTCTGGGCACTCTGTCTCCATTTCCTGCCACCAAGGCTAAATTTAGACACCTCCCCCTTTAGCCCCGACCCCCCTCCCAAGGTGCCCTTGCCCTCTCCAGTCCTGTCAGAGGGGTGGGGTGGTGAGGCTCCAATTTGGGACCTTGGAAGGGAAGGAAATGGGTAGGGGGAGGACACCTAAGTACAGTATGGCACAGCAGAGCCTGGGGGTATAAAGGATTTTCAGGTGATGTACTGTAATGCTCCTTGGGCCTACCCTACAAGGGTCATTTTAATAATTCATTTTAAATTAGCAACAGGGTGAGCTTTCATGAATCTTCAGACAGAAGGCACGTGCATGGAATTACATATTTTGACATGGCGTTTCATCATTAGTTAGTGCATAGTAATGTCTCCATATCATTTGAAAAGGTGGGGAAAAAGCAATTTGACTGGAACCGCACCTGAGGTTGTACAAAACTTTCAAATAACACAGCGAAGTTGAATTGAAGTTTTGAATGAGCCACTGAAACTGTTACTTTGTTTTATAGACTTGCTGGCACTGTAAGCTACCTAATGAAGCCAAAGGTCAAATATTTCTTTTGTGCTCTGGAATAGAGGTGAGATCCCAAGAGACTGGTGCTAAAGAAATCTAGCTGATTGTGCTGTTCTCTTTTCCCTGGAACAAGAAGTGTCCTACGCTGACTGATACCACTTTTCCTCCAGGTATCTCATTATTTTACCAAGTCACTATACTGACTAGAACACCTGATGCCAGTCACATATTTACTGATGTCGTGTCCTTGATTACAGATAAAAATTAGATTTATTAAGGTAGAAAGGCTGACTGTAATTATTGATAGATTACGGTCAACTGTAAATCAGAGAATATGAGAAGAGACATCTATCTTTACTACGTGCACTTCTATTTCTACTTGAAATAAAATATATAATTTGAACTCCATCCTCTCAGGGTTTTAGGTGAGATTTAAGATTGTGTTCTATTTTCTGAAAAGTGCCTCACTTACTCTTACTCTGGGCACATTTTAAAAGGAGTTACTTACGTCACTTAAGGAGATTTTCAAACTAGAACTTTAGCTTTTCAATTAAGCATGATACCAGTAAAATAAGAGTACTTCTACTTGAGCACTACTTGATAACTGTAGTACTCTTTCCAACAGTGGTTATTTTTTCTTACAGACCTACATGGTGGCTCTGTCATGGTTGCTAGGGAATTTGTGACATAGCAGCAAAGCCTCTATAGGGAGGAGGAGGAGGAGATGGAAGCGCACATTATGTTCTGTATGCCTGGCACCGAAATGATACATTCATGACCCGATTTAGACGCATTGTACTCCGCTTGGATGTGGAGAACAGGGGTGTTGGCATAGACAAGAACCCATGCATTCACACACGCACACACACAATCACACATCACACAAACATAGATTCAGTCGCACACACAGTGGACAAAAAGGGCTAGACACAAAAGCACTTTGTGAAGGTATTCGCTGATATGTGCCACTAATACGGTCATTTAACAATTTTAGCCACAAGCAACATATACACGCGCTCGCAACACAAGCACACAACTCCGCAAGCTGACACCCCACACAGGCATGTTGGTATTTCAGAGGTGTGTGTTTCTCAGTATTAAGATTACAGCCAAACGCCAACACTTTTGAGAAAGCCAAACCACAACAGCATTACAAGGCCTCTTACATTTCACAGCCCCCCTCTCACCTACCAGGCACTCACACACACAGCACCTCTTCAGTCTTTTTGAAAAAACAGCAAAAGGAAGCAATACAGCCAGGCTCCAAGAGGGGTCAGTAAGAGGTCAGCTATCAGCCGATTGACTGCCTGGTGACTAAGTTAGAGTCACAGTTACACAATCCATACCACACATGAAGTGTAAGTATTACTCTTATTTTCAAAATAACAATCCCTGTACATTTAGCTTGTGCTGCTGTGATTAAAAACATCTTTTTTTTGGTGTTAACACATTAACTGAATAAAAAGAAAATAAGTCATTAAGCCATTTTTTTGTTCCACATTATACCTGTAAGCTTTTAAAAATGCTCAAGAATCTCGATGACACAAATGTTCACTGTTAGAAAATAAAACACGTCAAACAGATTCTCTAATAAGCCACCATGAAGACAAAACCAGTCGCAAGAGAGAGTTTTTCAACAGTTGGCATCAAAATGCATTACCACGCTGAGGCTCGTGATATTGCTGTCTAATAAACAAGAAGCTCGTGCAAAGCAGAGCACCAGTTGTAAGAGGACTTTTTGTAGGCTCGCTGGATTGTCAGAACATTAAACTGCAATTCTAAGCTTTTAAAAATCATAGCAACCGTGCCGGATTTCATAAAGACGGACTCTTTCAGGTACAATAATTATGTCAGCAACAAATAATGAACAACTTAACAAGCCAAACTGAAAGGCAATTGACCAAATCTCTTCTACATTCTGTGTGTGTGCCATTTGCCCGATTGTCATACACTTGTTTTTAATGCTTCTATTGGTTCAAAAAATGACTGGTTTGCCTCATGTGATATTTAAGATCATGAGAGGCCCCTCATGGTGGAGTTCTGCAGCTACACGGGTTGTTCACTGACTGGCGGCAGCAAAAAACAATTACATCAATACAGTGCAAATGACAAGTGATGATCCAAAATTTGTCGAGTTCCCAGAAGTATTCTCGCCTTTCATTTGCAGCAAACACTTCGGCACTTGACTTTTTCGAGCTTCGGAATTTGTCATATTTTGCATCTCTGCGGTCTTACCTTTCACATCTTCATCCTCCACAGTGGTGTTGCTGCTGTCTGATGATTCCTGGAGATCAGAGATAGTCAGTCAGTTTGGGTTCAAACATGACAGCACACACATCTGTGCTGAATACACACAAAGACACACGTCCCAAGAGGGGTAAAGTCACTTGTTTTACACAGTCAGAACACAGGCCAGCAGGGGGCATATTCCTATGTTGCCATGTCAAGTCTTCACAAAACAAAAACTGGTTACAGAGCACCTACTACATAAAGGCCAGTTAATGTGGATTGAATTCATAAAGAGATCCCAAACAAGGACAAAATCACAATATTGTTCAATGCTGTTAATGGGTTAATGTGTCACAACCATCCAATCTTTGCAAATAGAAAGTCAAACCATGCCAGCAAACCCATCAGCCTAGTAGCCCAATAAGCCACGGTGTCATTCTATATTTGACTTTTTTGCCTTTGGCCTGAAACTTCTTTTTTCTTCTTCTACTCCCGGAAAAGCTCCCTCTGCTTCATCCTCAATGTGTGTATGTGTGTCTGCATCACACCATGTGGACAAGTGACGTCTTTCCTCCACAGGGTGCTCTTGTCTCTTGCTGAAACTGACAGAAACTCAATGGGATGTGCTCCATCTGCCTCTTTTCAACAATGGAGGCAGGCAGAATGGATTCTCAAAGGGCAATTAGTTGTCATCTTAAGCAGGGCTTCAGATCGTGCAATCTATCATCTACCTTTCTGTCTGCCTGGCTGCCTTCCTCTTCTCAGGCTTTCGCCAGAGGAGAAGTTGGTGTCTGATTTCCAATTAGCAGATTAAATGGGCCTAAATTCCCCTGCATGTAGAGGAGAGTTGAGAGACTTGGTGACCTCATTAGTGCACACGTGCACGAACAGCATCGCAAGCACAAAGCACAAAAGTGGTTTCATAGCCTTCTAAAGAGCAGCTGGTGACCCGAGGAGAGGAAGAACAAGTGAAGAGAAAAAGTGTGTGTGTGTGTGAGGGAGAGAACTGTGGCAAGCATCGTCAAATATAAGAAATATCACTAAAAGTGTGATCACACCTACAGTTTGTTTTCTTTGGTCTGAATCATAGAGAAGTTTCATTTGTGTCATTTTGCATCTTATTCATTTTGTTTCATCCGGCTACATTACAGGCAAGCTGGGGCTTGTAAAGTAATAACCACGTAAATGTGATACACTTATTTGCGCACTTTACTGTAATTTACCCTCACTGATGTTTATTCTACATTCATTTCTCAGCCCATATATTCAGGCAATTCACTAATTTAATCTTGACTCTAGACATCCTGTCATTTGGCAATGCCAGGATGTCCAATCACAGACCGCTCATAAAACCTCATGTTTTGGGTCGTTTCCTGTACAAAGTTGATATTATGGGCTCACAAAGGTTAAAATTCATTTTTCTCATACGTCCAGATGGACCAAACAAAGTGAGCAACTGTTCTAAATGTCAGATAAGCTGCTTTAAACCTGCCTGGTGCAAAAACATGCACTTCTTCCTAGGGTCTGACCCAAAATCTAATGCAAAGGTCGCTCTGCTGTGATGCAAAACCTGGATGTGGCTTTGGAGCAAAGTCATGTTCCCCTTTAGCTGTGCGCATCACAACTCAGCAAAAACAACTTGAGCAAACATAGTGGCACACACACACACATACACACACACACACATAATAAATGTTTGGTCATACCCACGAGGAAGGGATCTTACTGCCAAGTCATGCAGGTTCATGCACAAGCTCTAAACACATACACACACATTCACACTAACTGTAGCAGCTACATTTAAGAGGCTAAGTGACAGGATAGAAAAAAGATATTTAAAAAAACATCATATCTCAACTACATCAGAGCTCTCTGACAACTACGATCTAGATTATATGACCTGGTAAAATATCTTGTTTTGTATATGTTTAAACATAAAATCATTAGTAATACTGCTCATTGTGCTGCACAATGCTTTGTTTGAACAAAGATGCATAACAAAGGACAGAAAAGGAAGAAGCATGTCTCTTATATGAGACCCAAGACCTCGAGTCTTTTTATTTCGTGATTATTTTCGTTGATTTATCATTCTGGTGATATCACCACATAGATACTGCTGTAGTTACCTGAATTCCCTCATTATATACATTTATACTATTGGCATCACATGACCACACAAGTTTGCTAAATGGGGCACTGGTTGACAAGGTAAGCAACACTCGTTACCCCATCCACCCCTTGTTCCCTTCCTAATATAAAGTCATTTATCTGAGGAGTTTAATCTCTAGCAACACACACACACACACATACATAGACATATGCACATACGCATTAATAAACCAATGCCATGGTGCGCTCTTGCTCTCACAGATGTATGATGAAAAGAAGGATCAAAGGGAAGGAGAAGATGAGACAGAGGAGGAGAATGACAAAGAGGATAAAGAATAGGTCAGGACTGGGGAATTATGTATACCTTTGTCCCGTCCACTGGATTATGGATGACGGTTGTCTGAGGTTCCTGGAGGAAGAGGAGGAGGAGGAGGAGGGGAGATGGAGGAACATGGAATAAACGAGAGAAAGGAAAGAAAGGGGGAGAGAGAGGGAGGGAAAGAAAGAGAAAAGATTGTGACATAAAAGTAGATAGAGATGGGCAAAGTGTAAAATGTGGACAGAGAGGAAAAAAGAGTGATATGAATGTTGGATGAAGAGAAAGTGCTTGTTAAGGTTGACAAAGGAGAGGGAAGAATCCTCCAAAGCGAAGTGAGTGGGTGGATGAGCTGAAAAACCGTAATTTGAAGTCAGTTCTGTTCTCTGCACATGCAGCACACACACACATACACAAAGAGCAGAGACAGGACTGAAACTCAGGGTGAAGTGTCTGCCATGAGCACATCAGTACTCAAACACTATCTCTCTCACACAAACACACACACACACACACATACAGTAGACACAGTAAGTGCACATCCTAAGGAAAGGGACAGCATAAAGTAAAACTGTGACCTTTTTTTAACCTTAACCCATCCAGGGTTTTGCTTAACATGGTTACTCTTTTTTTCTGCACTGCCTTGCTGTGCATGCATAATTCTAAATTGCCTTCAGCGCCCTACATGATGCAAATATGTACAAAATCAAGAAAACTGTAAATTACAATTAAGAGAAAATCAGCCAGCTCATACAATATAAATGAAATGTGCTCTGACATAGACAAAAATGAGCTTCAACATCTTACAAGGCACTGGCACACCCAGCGAAAAGACTAAGACGCCCCACAAGATGAAAACGGGTCATTTTGTTCCTTCACACTCGTCTCAACAGAAAAGGCGAGCACTGCCGGGCAGATACTGGCATCATTTCAGGATCCCTTTCTAAAAGCGATTCAGTCTGAAATCAGTCACTCCACAAGATTAGCCACACAGTATAACTTTTCTCCCTGTTAGTTTTCCTGCTACCAAATCCATCCACACCTACTACTACACCACTTCCACTTAAGAGTACAGTAAGTTACAGAAAAGAGCTGTTCTCCTTCTTGCATCTTATCTTACAATTTCTGCAATCAAATGTCTTTTTGGCTTTTCTGCTCTGACTGTTAGATTTTTATCTAAATTAGTGGCTCCTTTCAAACACTGGTGTTTGACCTTTATGGCTTACAAACCCCACAGTGTTGTCCTCATGCCACCCTATACAGCAGTCACTGATTGCTGATGATTCAGAATAAAGACAGACATATTTTCTCCCTTTTCTACAGCTCTCCACAGTCTGCTAGGAACTGTCATTTGATGTACTGTAAATCAGAACCCACCGCCACCCCTCCCCATATTCTTTGCAGCTCTCTTCTCCCCCCAGGAAGTGACACCTCTGTGATGACCAATCATCAGCTTTCTCCCTGGTGATGATGGCGGTGTTGTCAGGGCAACCGTCACCCAGGGCAACAAGCACCGGTGGCAACTTGGGAGATGATGATGAGTGAGAACGAAGTACCTGGGGTTTGCAGATTAGGAGGAGGGGGCGAACGCTGGTGGCGTCACATCATCAGATGGGGGCAGGTTTGACCGTTACACATCACCACTGACCTTACATTAGATCCTGATCCTTCTTTTCATTAGAACAAGGGATATTCTAGTAGTGCAGCTAAGTTAAATGTTTCATTTAGATGGTCTTTTGTGATGTAAATAGAGCCAAGCCACATATATACTTAAGTACATGTGCGCATTTAAGATTCCCATACTTCCAAGTCAGAGAATTAAGGTCATGTAAGTGAAGGCAGTCTGTCTCTCCATGGCGTGGCAGCTCTGTAATGAAGGAGTTAATGTACCAAATGGCTAAACAGTAACTTGCTCAAGTCCCTAGCAACAGCGTGGAGATCACAGCCGCCCTCCCACTCTCTATTCCCTTCAAGGATCAGAAAGAAGCCCTCTTCTGCTCCGTGGTTGTGCCCACACTTCCATGCACACTCACGAGCAAATAAACTTCCCATCAAGCGTGTCTGATAGCATGTCTGCACATGTGCAGAGTGGACTGAAGCTTAAGCTAACATCACATGCATGCTCGCACAAAACACAGAGACAGTAACACACACTCACAAAAGGAAACTGTGAGCACGTCTATCATACAAATATGCTCATATGGCTGCACCTGTTGCTCCATCGGTGTGTATGGCAGTGTGCAGCTGAGGATAGGCTACTGCTGGTGATACACACCATCAACAGGGTAACCACTGGGCTACCGTGACTCCTATTATATATTATGATTACATGCTTAGATGGAGCTTTGTATAGCCAGTGTGACAAAGCTATATTTAGTGTGCAGGAGTTCCAAGGAGCAGACCCAAACTTGCCCTCAGCTGTGTTATATGTCTAAGTTGGTGAGATCATTAGTGTGGCATCTAGGACTCTGTTGCCAGTGATTTATGATTGAGTGTGGCTACTGGCCTGGGCATATAAATGGCATGATATAATGCAGCTATTCTGGCTAAATACTGTGCAGTAGAAAGTAGTCTCAGAAACATAATGCTCTCACATACTTGCACATGTACCTCACTGCTGGAAAACAACTAAAATGACTGCACGGTTAATGTCATGTATACTTACAGAAATGTTCTAGATTTTCTACAGATTTTTAACTTTTTAAAAGGAACCATGTTATCAGAAAACTAATGCAAACTAACAACGTTAAAATGTTCATCTAAATTACTGTAGTATTTAAATGACAGAGAGCAGCCTGGATCAGCTTTGAAAGGCAGTTTGGCAAAAAAGAAAAGAGCACATGCTATGAAACTGTCACTTCCTGTAGCGCTTCACCCTGACTGATTAGCAGCGCATTCACACAACACTGTAGATATCTTTCGTCATGGAAAACATAGCGAGGATGGAGGTTTTTGCTGTTTTAATCAAAGGCGAAGATAATCTAAACTGTCTCCAACTGATTAATGATGACAACAGTGAAACATAAGCAGCATGGAGGGGATTTCATCAGCATTGTGCACTGGGTAATAAATAAAACTTTGATAGGAAAGACTTCTGAGAGGAAATTGGGCCATTACAATAACATGAGGTGCAGTGTGAAGCACAATAATCTGTCTACAGACTAATGTACATCATTTAGATGTTTGCAGTTTGAACTTTTTTAAGGACCATAAAAGTTACAGGTTGATCCTACCCTTAACTGGTAACACAGTTGCAAGCAGGGACTGTTTTTATTTTCATACAGTGCAGGCATGGACTGAAACCAATAGCTATCTATCTATATGCTTCGTAAAATTGTCAGAATTAACATAAAACCTACACATTTGTTCATGATACGCACACATTTTTGCGCTTATTTATCCAAAACCACCAGTATGGTCATTTAATTTAAGGTGTATTGTTGGTATTCTAACATATTCACACATAATAATGGCTTTTAATAATTGCAAATGGAAATTGCTGCATCAGTTTCCAGGTCTACAACTCACCCACAGAAAAATGTAAATGGCATCCTGTCCACTCACATCAAGAAGAGAAGCACTCAATGAGCACAAATAACTTGGAAATCTCTCCTGGAGGCCTGATGCCAAGTAAAAGCATAAAAGTGGTTTGAGACCATGTGCCAGAAGCCCAAGAGCATGCAGGTTTTCATTCCAGCCAAACAGCCGATTTCACAAATTTTCACACCATCGACAGAAGAGGAGGAATTAGTCTCTGAAATCAGCTGGTGTGCTATTTGGCTGGAAGGGCAATCTGCAGACCTTTGGACTTTGATGCTCACGCGGTGGGGCTTCTCAACAGAGGCATAAATAGGAAGGAGGGGGTAAATCGCACTGACAGCCCCGGCAGGCATTGGCTGTCTGTTCCTCTTTGGCAAACTTTCACTGACACAGAAAATGACATGGCAGCACAATATCAACCCGGGTGCAAGTCACACAGCATCCCCACCCACCATGAGGAAATGTTTCCTGACACCACCTGCTGGTTTAAGACCTTTCCCACCGCTGTGGCCATCGCAGCGACTAGGCAAAGATCAACCACAATCGAGAAGAGAAACAGAAAGGAATAACAGACAAAGGTGAAGGAGTCGGGGAGTGGGGTAGGGTGAAGGTAGGGGTCTTGAAGGCCAGACGCACGGTGGGATAGACAGACACACACACACACACACGGGAGGGGGAGGGGGATTAGGAGGTAAATACCAGAGCAGGTGAAGGGATGTTTCCTTTGGGGCTGGTGACTATGCTGTTTTTGGTGCTGTTTGTCTGGGGCTGTGCAGGAAAGGAGAGGAAAGGGAGGAGACACAACAAAAGTGTTAACAACAGCAAGAGGTGGATTTGTGTGTGAGCGTGTGTCCATGCATGTGTATGTGTGCGCTTGTTTGTGTCTTTGCATTCTATCCGACTGTCCTTGTGAGAACTCATTTTGAGCTTTTCACCCTGGTGTTTGTGACGTCCTTTGGTTGTCATTTCTTTTCAGTTAAAAACAGAATTTAAGAAGAGGTTAGTTTAGGTCTATGATACTGAGATTTTGACATATCTGTCTCTGAAAATTCTCCCTCCACCCCTAAACAATAGAGGTCAATAAGGTTCTGTTTAAAAAGTCCTACAAAACTTCACTTAAAAAGCCTTCCATGTCTGTCATGTCCTGTCCAGGTTACAGTTTTCCTCATTCTGTACCTTTAGACTAAATTACTGTCACTGCCAAAATAAAAAATCACCTCTACTGTGGCAAATGGTGAATCACCTTGTCAAATAAAATGAAAATTATCAGCATGGCTAGATATTGCTAGGTTTTTTTTTGTAATTTGGGTGAACTAACCCTTTAATTTACTGTAGATTTAGGGTCTGGACGAAACTTTAGGGTTTAAGGTTTTAGCTTGCAATAGGTCTGCAATGGAAAATGTCAAATTAAGAGGAGGAAAGTAGTGGTCAAGCTGTAACTGAAGGTCCCCACAAGCATAGTAAGACAAACATAAGAGTATGTCTGAGTGTGGAGTCCAGTAGATGTCAGGCAGCAGCAGCAATAGTGAGGAAAGGGTTACCTAAAACATTCATTCACAAGACTGATCTGTATCCTGAGAGGTGACATGAGGGGGCGGGTGATACTGCGTGACATCATCATGTTGTCACTGGTGGCAACGCTGCTTAGGATTTCACATCGCAACGATGCAACTGTGCCATTTGGCCATAATGAATCACCTTTACAAGCCACGATCAAATGCTCCTTTGAAGACCACACATCAGAGAGAAGCCGGTGCTTTACAGCTTAGTCCGATCACAATGATATTTGCATCGAATCTACATTACCTTATTTGTAATCTTGGGCGGAAAAATATTAACTTAAAGCGCTAAATGGGGCTGAGTCCTGGGTGTGGAAGTGAATCATCAAAGTGACTCACTCTAAGAAGTCAGCTACTGTTACATAAATCTTAATCATGTAACACTATTACATCTAAGCAATTCCTACTAGTCAGAGACAGAGGTCAAGAGAAGTCATGGATTACTTAATACCCCATTAAGCCTTCATATGGTGTGAATTTTAAAAGAAAGGGGGAAGAAATGGGTGAGAGAATGCCACCTGGCTCTAATACGCTAGTGAAATTCTCTCATATCACAGGCATTTCTACCTGAATTTAAAAAAGGAAGATTTTAAGAAAGAGCACAAGATTAAATAATTATGGTGGTGGTGTGTGCAGTGATGCTGATTCTGGTAACCGTTTGACACACTGAATTGCAGGATGGAAAGAAAGTAAAGTATGGTGTGTGTGTGTGTGTGTATGGGTGTGTATGTTAACCATAATATGAATACTGTAAGCCACTGGGCTTACTCAAGAGAGGAGAGGAGAGGAGAGGAGAGGAAACAAGAAGAAGAGAGCTTAAACATCAGCACACACAAGTCACAACACAATGCATACACACACGACAACAGCCATGAAAATAAAAGCTGGTGTAAGCTGACACTAAGCTGACATATAGACATTTCACACATACACACACACACACACACACACACACACATACAGTGAAATCACACACACCCATTCCCAAACAAACACCCACACTCACGCACACAAAGCCGTCGTCAGCCATCACTCCGCTGCCTCTGCGGAGCAACAGGAAATGTATTCCTCATCAAAGTCAAACGATTAGCGGGTGAGATGTCTTAGTCGAAGCTTGTTTGCAGAATCAACTCAGGGTCTTAGCATTTGCCTCATGTGTGTCTGCGGGGAGAAAGCCCCTTACATTCCTGGATGGCATTTAAAAAACTGGCATGATGACAGAAGTTTTGACCCAAAGCTACGCGGGTGGAGACAACCGTTGACATCCAAAGCCAAACCTCTAAACCATTTTCCATACTGAAAGCAAAACCATGGTGATATCAGATATCAGAGGATATATGTCGAGGAGAGGTCACACATCTTCACAATTAATACCATTTAATGATGTTACCAAGAACAAAGAAGGAGAAAGTGGGTAAAAGTATTCACAGGCAGTTCCCCAGGTGGGCAAAGAAAGTAGTGCACAGGGAGAATGAAGGAGGAAGCGGTGCAGAAGAGATGATGGGCGTGTGGAAAAAAGGGACATGCCGGGTCAGAGGGAAAAGAAGGTGCCTCAAGGAAGAAAAGAGGCAAATCCAATTCACGTACCTGAATTAAAACATGTATTGCTGTTTTGTTTATTATCCTCATGCTCTTTATTTTACATTTACAGTACATGCTGTATTCAGTGCTTAAACGTTGGTCCCAGGAGCAAATATGCCCCCACCCACCCATACTTCAATTCCTACTTTTTGTTCGAAGTATGTGCAACATCTTGTAAGACCGAAGAGTTCTGTATAAAAAAACTACAAGCACAAGCACTGCCTCTATTCTAAAAGTGTGCCCCTGACAGATCTGGAGCAGCATCCCTGGAGTAACTCTGATGGAACTAAAACATCCTGCTTCTATTACGTTTTCAGAATAATGTCAGGGTCAGTGTTATGGCAGTGCACTTTGCAAGGGCCAAAGCTGTGACTTCTGCCTGGCATTTTCAGCCAATGAAGTTTGGCTTTCTGTATATGTTATCTTCTTTAGCCATCGCTGGTCATGTTCATTTCAGTTCCTAATAAGGCGCTGCTGCTGTTGCACCAGAGCATTATTCCCAGGGAATGCCAGATCTGACTGCTGTTTGAATAAAACAATGCTTCATGTATTGGGCACCACTGTGTCACAGATTAATCAATAAATGAAATGAGGGAGACTTGACTTCACCTATGAAATAGTAATAATAGTAAAGGCAGGGGAAAAGTGGATAAAACAAATACAGGAGTTAACAAGTGGAGAGAGGGAGCAAAAAAAGGAGTGACTGGGCAAATGCATAAATTGCATGCTCACCATATACTGGACAGTAGAGCTGGACTTGCGTTTCTGTCCTCAGGCGATTGATGGATGGATGGATTTATTGATGGATGGACGGATGGATGGATGGTAGAAGAAGGAAAAAAGATAAAATAACCAATAACAAAAAGTGAATGCACAAAGTACAAGAGACAAGTTGTCAGTCTAAACCAAAACCACTTTGAACAGGATCAGACTTTCCCAGCTTGGACAAAGCAGAAGAAGGACGAGTGTTTCCCCTCATGAGAATAAGATGAAGTGTTACTGCGAAAGTAGTGAGGCACAAGCACATGAAAAGGAGCGGTGAAAGTCATCAGGAAAAGACATAAGAGTCGGAAGCGGATCGCAGAAGAGTCGTGCAGACGGCAAAACCGTGACCCGCTGTTCTTCTGTCAACAGATGAACATTTGGGGCAACAAGGAGCAAGATGGAGGCACAATAGAATAGCAAGATAAAGAAAAGCAAAATTTACAGAACACTAAAGCATTCTCCCAGAACTCATTTTAAATTTAAAATCACGACTGGCTCAATACTTGTAAAGTTGTTACATGTAGCATTTATACATTAATATACTATTAGCATGATAATTTGGGGACATAGGTGTAATCACTTTAAATGAAGAAGACCAAAATCTAACCATCATGTCAATATATAAGAATGCTACATGTCATAACTTTTAAAAACAAAGATAATAGACACAGTGTGTGTTATCAATATAACAACACTGCATGAAATGCTGAATGGATTGGCTTTTATGGGAAGTAACTGGCAGCATGGGAGGCTGACAGTGGTGTGTAGTTAGTGCCTGCTTGCGCTGAGCAGGTGGTACAGCTGAAAAACGTCAGGTGCCATTACGCATTAATGAACCAGCAGAGAAGAAGAAGGAGGAGAGGACGAAGAGAGGAGGTCAGAGTCGCCAAGAGAACAAAAAGGACATGTGGAGGGGAGAAACAGAGGAGAAACAAGAGAAGAGGGACGGCAGCAAACGAAGAAGACGCCTTTAGAAATGGTTTGGGGCGAGTGTGTGGGGAGCCTGTTGCTAGGCAATGAGTGCGCCGCAGTGGAAGTAAGCGTCTATTTCTGTCGTCTGAGTTTCCAGGGTCCAGACTGGCAGCTATTCCTGGAACCGGAGTCACATTCCCTGCTGAACCAACTGAGCAGGGAGAAAGGGGAGGGGGGCCATGTGCGCACACACACACACACGCTCGCTCGCTCGCTCGCACACACGCACGCAATGCTGCACATGCACACACACACACACGGACACCCACGCTTACGCACACTCAATGTGCAGGCATTCTCACACCCCCATTTGCGCTTTCGTTCTCTTTTCAAACTGACAAACAAATGTGATGCATTCACACGCACACGGTCACACTGACGTACACACAAACACACACCTGTATGTCCACGTGTATGTGCGTAAAGCTCTGCCTAACATCATGCACAATGCTGAGAAGCAAACACATTCGTTTGCATGTACATCATGTTCCAAGCTTTGTCGCAGACTATCATGCATGCACGCTGCACACACTAGACACATTCATGGAAGTTTTGTGTGGGATGTGTTACTGCAGCGTGTGTATGTGCGAGCGTGGGATGGTGAGAGATCTTCATTAAAGGATGAACAGGAATGTGGGGTTAAAGACCAGATGGGGTGAGCAGGAAAAGGAAGTAATGAAAGTGGAGGGAGAAATGACAGAAATGGACGGATGAGAGGCAGAGGAAGTGATGAAAAACGAATGGGGAGGGCTGACAGATGGTTACATTTAATAATGGAGATGGAGAGGTGGCAATGAGCTGAATAATGGCAAATCAAAATAAAGGGCGCTTTCAGAAGGATGTGCTACTTGAGGCTTGTGCTCTGGCAGGCAAAACGCAGGCTGATGCATGCACATACACTCAAAAGCACATACACATACATGTATACAGGCACGTGTCCACAGATATGTATCCAGAGTAGGGCTGTGGCTTATCTGTGAATATCTCTACTTTACACATCCAAAACGGTGTGCCAAACTCAACTGAAAAACATCTATCACAAGAAATACCACATCCAGTGAGATTATGACATACATGACATGAGACACAAAATGAATGAGAAACAAACACATTCAGCTACAGAAAAAGAGAGCTACAGTAGGCAAAAGTGAGACTAGCCAGATTTGGTAAGAAGTAAATAGTGGAGCAGAGAAGAGGAGAGAGGGGAGAGAAGTGGGAGGAAGACACGTGATGACCCTTACCTTGACATCTGCCTTTTTGTTGAGCAAGGTCTTAGCTGCTGCAATGACAAATAGGAAAAATAACCAGTCAGAGGTGGAGATGAGCAGAAATAAAGGAACAATGACTTTTCCAGTGTTTCACAATATCTGCTATATATTTAACCTACACTGAGGAGATTACATTCATTTGTCTATGTGAAATAATGTTCTTTATTGGCCTCTGCAGCAAAATTGTCTTTTTTTTCCAAAGCAATGGCTCAGCTGAGGTAGCCTTAAGCTGAAAGGGCAAGGCCACCTCAGCACCTTGCTTACCTTAAGTGCTTGAACTTAAACTGTTTTACATTTGCAGCACTGACTCTTCTTCTTCTTCTGAATTCACTAGATACTATAAATGGGTACTGTATGAGCAACTAATCAGTCTATTAGTCATACAGTACAACGCCTTGATCTTTTTCCCTCACATGCTGCTTTTCATGTACTTCCAATTGGGTACTAATGTGATTATTGTTATGCACATACACGTTTTTCCTTCTAGTGATGCTGTGCAGCCAAGATACCTTTTAAAAATAACCCCCTGCCAGCAATCAATACACAAGCTTGTGTGTGTCAGGCTCATTATGCAATCACACGATCTGTAGACACTGAAAATCACTACCCCTACTAGATAGGTACATTAGGGTGATGTAAGTTGATCAGGTGGACAAGAAATTATTCCAGTGTTTCCTCTTAACCCAATACGCATCACCATATTTATTTTCGCTGTCTGTTGAGACTACCTACACAGTCCAGTTGCTTTAGGGTTCAAATCCAAAGCAAAGATGTTGTTGTCAGTGAAATAAAAATGTAGTCAAATTCATTGTTTCACATCAATTCTTGTGCCAAGGATCCCTCGTGGCCGTGAGGAAGCCGAAACAAAGATGGCTGCCTCTCACGGCAGCCATCAAAACCCAACAATAAGCCCTGCCTTAACGAACTCTGTGGGGGCCTTAAGGAGGATTAGTCTTCAGTCTGCTCTCTAATGAAGGGTAATGAGGGAGGAGAGTATGAGAGGAAGAATGATACTGTAGACACGGTCTTCTGATGAGCATAATACCCATAATCCCTTACAACGGTGGAAACTGCGTGCAGACAACAGAAGACGGTCCGCAGGGCATTCACCATGACTGCACTGCTAAAGCACGGATAGCAAAGGTGGTCCGATTGCATTACATAGATACGAGTTCACCCAGAGGGGCCCCAAAATAAGAAACTCTCTGTGATGTTGAGTTGGTGGAGGCTGTGGGTGTGTCTGTGAGGATGTAGACAGAGGATTAACACTAACAAGACACCAGATGTTGACGAGATTGAATGAGCAAATGTGTGTATTTTCATTGCTTAAAGGTTGACACCAAAAATACACTAAGAGACTTGGTGGTACTGCACAGCTCCAACCCTGGACACACAGGGTTTCATTTTCCATTTTGGATAGTCATCTGTTTGGCCAACAGTTACAAACTTTATTTTGATTTCTCTGTGACTGTGTCTCTGTGACTGTGAATGAACGACTGGAAGGTTAATAGTTCAAAAACGATTTTCTCTATCAGTGAAAGAAATGAAACTCGTCTTATCCATGTCTGTAAGCCACAAATTACCGCAGCTCCTGATTAATTTAGATGTTTGATGAAAGTTTAAAAGTTATCTTTGTGAAATGTATCACCAAGGCAAAATCAGAACCATAGAAAGGCTAGATTAGTGCTGTATATGGGAAGCAACCTCCCTGTCTCACACTGATACCCTCATATTTTTTCCTGATAACATTATATTTGCAGGTGAGTACTGAATAATCTTCCTAAATGTTCAGATGAGGGCATTTACATAAAGATATGTCATACATTTCAAAGATTTTATAAAAATTATAATATATACATATATATACATCTGTATTTTTAGTGGTAGACTAGAACGTTTACATTAGTATAGATGTCACCATTATAGAGTGTAACTGAAAGCACTGTTTTACATCAAGGACCAACAAACAGGTTAGAATATTAGACCAGTTGATGTCATTTGAAGAAGATCTAGGGGAGAAGATTTCTACAATATGAATGAACAGTAATTTGTTTGTTCTATACTATAGTAGTATGTCTACTTTATAAAGAATATACTCGCAAAATTAATTTGGGAAATGCTGGTGCCTATCACCTGCCAGTCCAAGTTCCAGAGTCCTCCTCTGTCTCTTACTCCCCTAGACGTAATCCTTACTGGGACTTTTTTAAAGGGGCTGAGTGCAATTTCAAGTCTAATCAGATGCAATCACATCAGCAGCCAGCCACGTTACATAAAACACTATTTCTGGCGGTCTGGGATTTTTTTTCTTTCTTTCTTTCTCTCTGCCTCTCTTTCTTTCTTTCTTTCACCCTCCCTCTTTCCTCTCTCTCTGAACATGAGACATAGCTCCCCTCTGATTTTTTCACTCTCATTTCCAAACATGCTCCAAGCCAGCTACATTCATTTCAAAAGAAGCCTGAATTCTTCCATGAGAATTTCCATTGGGCAGTGGTTTCTTATGGGGACCGGACGTCCAATCACAAGAAGGCCAGTTCAAAGTCTAGTGGAGGCCTGGCCCAGTCCTTTTAAGTAAAAAAAAAACACATCCATTTGAAGCTGTCACTTGAAAAGCGAGATTGAGAGAGCGATACAGGGAAGATAAGGTGTGCAGAATACATCACTGCCACCTTTTGTCCCAGCTTTCTTTGTTTACTTTTCTGCCTCAGTGATGTAGTATCTCATGTTTGAGAGCCTTTCATATTCAGCAGTCAATGAAGGAGCAACAGGAAGTGAAAAAGAAGCACTACATAATCCGGAGGGATGTGAGAGCGGCACGAATGTGCATGGTTTATTGTTGTGCTGTTCTTCCTCCTTCCAAAGGCTGGTTGTTACTGAGGAGAAGAAATGGGGTCAGAATAGCGTCAAGTTCATTCTCTCGTATCCTCTGGTGGCTTGGCAGAAGAGGAGAGGATATGAAAGGAGAGCAGAGAGGAAGAGTAAGGAGAAGAGGAATGAAAGTGATAAGGGCTTTTCACCGTGCTCTCTTCAAACACCATTATTTGGTCAAAGTGGCGAACTGGATCTTCTAAAAAACCCAAAGTGAAGGTTGCTAAAAATGGGTTAAAATTCCAGTGACGAGGAGGAAATCTCTGTGGAAACCTGAAAAATCAAAGGTAGCTTAATTCAAACCGAAGGTGGAGAAGCAAGGGGCGCTCCTTACCTTGCCACAAATTACACATGAAGCAAGAAGAGAGAGGAGGAAGAGATTAAAACAAAAAGCACCGCTACAAATTTCTACTGAAAACACGCAAGATGCACCACTGCAAGAGCGAAGCAAGGATGGGCATGGATTCACATGAAGATTCAGTGGTAATCACACAAGCCAAAAAGAGCCTTCCGGAGATGCAATAAGCTATTGGAGGGACCCACTCAAGTGCAAGAGTTCATTTAAGAACTTTTTCTACACATAGCATGTTGAAGGCCAGGACACATTAAAAGACACATTTGCTTTACTCCTGCATGAGGACAGGGTGAGGTCTAGTAGATAGTGATTGTATTTGTGTGTATGAATATGCAAGATAGGAGCGAGGCCTGCAGTAAGCTACTGAGGCAGACTGAGGCTGATAGGGGGAGACAGCTCACTGTAAATATTAGATTGGACCCTCGTGGAGGCTGAGGGACACAGAGAGGACTGTGGAGTCCCGGTGGTCCACAGAAACAAGGACACAGCCACTACTTCTGTCTCCTTAGCTCAATGCTAGACTGTCATGTGAAGCTTTTTGTCGTTTACGCCTGCGGTTCATTTCTGCATACCCAGAACAAACACATTAGGTCGGATTCACATTTATTAAAATGTCCTCACTGGTCTCTGAAGGAATGATCTGACGCTTACATTTGGGTTTATCAGCATTAACTTCTTTTAAATAAACACTAAAACTACCACCATACACTGGAAAACAGCCTTTTCAGCTCAGAGAAGCCGGTGAAGGCAGCCAAGGATGTAGCAAACTAGATGTTTTTCTCAAGAGGTGGCTGACAAAACAACAGCTAAAGGCAAGGAAATATTAGATTTACATTTGTCAGGGGGGAGACATAAGACTCTAAGGGGGTGCCCATGTTGCTGTGTGTCAGCTGCTAATAAGGTTAGCCTTAACCAGTCGATATGGCCATAGCATATCAGTGTTTCTTTGAAATGTCAACTGTGGTGGTTGCTTCTTGCTTTTCTAAAGGTGTGTTCAGAGAGAAAGCGAAGCAAATTTTCACCTTGCATCATTTGCACGAATTTGACCGCTGGACTGTTTGTGCAATACATTTTGATTTGTCGCAAACAGCCAATGTACCACTGCACAGGTATAGCTGTAAGCTAGCAAGCAATGGACACACCGACTGTGTCTGTGTGTGTGTGTCAAAACTCATCAGACATTCTTGTTCTTTCAGTTATTTCCCTCCAGTCTCGCTCCTTTTTCCTCTTGTCTCTGTACGTATATGAGGCAGCCTCCTAAAGCGCCGGGAGAAGTGTGACTTTTTCGCTCCGGTTGAAACACTGTCAACTTGTGCTGACACTTCATTGCGTCATTCACGCCGTCCCGGGCAAATTTGCGTTGAATCACGTGTTTCCATTGACGTTGTATGCAATAGCACCATCTCTGCAATTTGCCTCCTGTGCTGTCTGAACACACAGTATGACTACAATTAGGCTAAGTTAATTCTGAACTACATATTAAAGTATGTGGACTTAATGAGAGCTACATCCCAGCTCACCGCTCAGTCAGTGGGGTACTAAGGGATGTATCCTTAATGCAAGAAGTTTAAAAATAGTAAAGCAACAGCTCCAAATGTTTTTGACCTCACGAGAACCAGCCCAGCCTTGCATCTTCCAGTGTTCACCATGCACCAAAATCCCCCCCACCCCGTGTCGCAGCGCATGCACCAGTCCAGTGCCCCATGCAGCATTCACCGACAGCTCTTGGGCAGTTCCATCCTTTAAAGTGACAGGGGCAAACTTTCCAGTGTCATTGTCAGACAGAGAAAAGAAGAGAGAGGGAAAGAGGAGGGAGGGGAAAAGTGAGATATGACATTATGATGGAAAGAGGGAATTTTGGAGGGGTAGAAAAGTAGAGGGTGACTTGAGAGACAACAGTGACCAGAGAAGTAGAAATCGACCGAATACATGAAAGGGAATGGGGTAAGATGGAGTGATGATGTGACAGAGGTGAGGTGGGAGGAGGAGAGTGAGAAGAAAAAAAAAGAGAAACAGAGAGACAGGACAGCAGTTTGGTTGGGTCGAGGCCATGCTCTGTGGCTGTGTCTAGAGATGAAGATGATGAATATGGGTCAGTGGCGATGACAGAGCAGAGATGGGTGCTGCAGCCATCCTATCAGATCTCAGACAGGATGTGACAGATGTGCTGACGTGGAAAATGACAGCAGTAGCCGGGCTTCCATCCAAGTCTTTTACGAATTATGAAGCATCAACATAAAATGGGCAAATGAAAACTAAAATATTCATTTATATATATATATATATATATATATGTATATATATATATATTAAACATCTCCATTATTGCAAAAATGAATTTCTGATTTGCTTTAAGTGGAAGAATGTTTTCCTCAATAAAGAATTTTTGCAATAAAATACCAACAGAGGCATATTTGTCATATAAACTCTGAAGCAGGTTTGAAATTATAGCTTTATCTTGTTGGGAAAATATCTTCCTATGACGACTTCCTTGAAAAGCCGTAACTACTGTCACTCTCATTGCCTTCCTTGGATAAAAACATGAAATATGGCCAACAACGGCTGAACAACATCTTAACCAGCGGGTGGAAAATCACCTTAGTTGCATTTTATTTCCTGTGGTGTTGCATAAAACCTGCTACATAGTCAGATGGAAACTTAGCCAATGCTGCAGATGATGAGTAAATGGGAGATGTAGTCAGCCATCATGCTCTGAGCTCCCATGCTGAGGAAGGAGGGAGGTGGGGAGGCAGAGAAAAATGAAAGAGGGGGTATAGAAGAAGAGGAAGAATAAGAATTAAGTGTAAAAGACAGGAACAGAGAAGGAGGAGGGGGAGAGGGGTGGCGTGCCCTAGGTGAGCCACCATGCTACCTTGTTCCACCAGCCCTGCGGTGGTGCCGGCGGCTGCAGCCACTGCTGCTGCGGCCGCAGTGACAGAGGCGGGAGCGGTGGTCTGCCTGCTGCCCACTGTTAAGAGTCCAATACCCAGTCACACATGAAGAAAGAGAGTTACCAGGCAAGGAGGACAGGAAGGCGAGGAAGGCGAGAAAGATGGAGAAAGGGCAGAGTGACATTTAGGAAGAAGGGCAAAAGAAAAGAATGTGAGAGGAGGGGGGTAAGTCACAGACACAGCAGGAGGTAGGTGGGCAGGGTGGGGAAAAAGAAAGAAAAGGTGAGACACAAAAAGGCAGAGACAAACAGGGCTCATTAGTTTAGAGAAGGGGGATTAATTCATATACACAGATCACAGACATCATTGTGACATAATGCATCCGCGGCTCTGACAGAAGGATCAGCAGAGAAAAATGTCAAAATCTCAACTTTCATCTGAGAATCTTTGATGCTTGCATTTTGTCTCTATGTATCCCTGAAAACAGCATTAGTTGTTACGATGACGATGGCGATGATGATACAGAATTTAGTCACTGTTAGTAAATGTTAGATCTGCAGTGCTCACTGATCTTAATAACTGTCGGAAAAAATTTAAATTTACAATAGGCGGTGTACTTCTTCAAGCGATTCAATACATTGTAATTAAATATTAAACATTAAACATATTAGTGGCTTCACTAACTGTAGGGATGTATAACTCTACAATTTAAAACTTTAATTTAAACCTGAACATCATCCTTATAACCTTATATGGTATGAATACTACAAGACATTACATCAACATGTGGAGGGAAAAAGAACCACCTCCGTACCAGCACAGGGGCACTGATACATTGATCTGTATGATGCATGATTCATAACAGATGATTATAGTAACCCGTTGCGTAAAGCTCTGATGGTGGCTTTTGCATTGATGTTATGTGCCGTTGCTATCTTCTACTGAAAGTCTGTCTCTTATTTATTTATTTTTTTAAAAACTTTTTTTAGTTATTTCTCATCCTCTGACTCATTCACCTGATGACCTCACACTTATAATGGAGTACTGCTGCCTAAGAAGAGGAAAGAGAGCGAGAGAAAGGTGTTTAAGAGCGGTGGCACAGCCAGGCCACACACCTGGGTCAGTGTGTGTGTGTGTGTGTGTGTGTGTGGGAGCTAAAGAGCTGAGTGGTTGTTCAGTGGATGTTGAGACCATTTCCCATTGCAAAGCTTACAGTGTCAGAGTGGCTGCTGTGAGTCATGTTTACTGAAGCAGCATGCTAGACTTACACACACACACACACACATCACTCACATCTATATAAAAACACACACTGTACGTGAACACAGACTCAGTGCTTGTGATTTCATTAATAGAAAGTGCTCAAGTTCAACAAGGAACTGCTTTGAATTCTTCCGACAATCCATTACCCGAAAAAATATCACTTTCAGAGTTGAATGTCAGTCACTCATATGAAACTTACAAATTAGCTTCATCCAAGCCTGACTGCACTTACAAGTTCTTCCATACATTTCTGACTTCTTGTTGCATGCCAAAAAAACTGACTGAGAATGAGCTCTCATTTCACTGACCACAACAGCGCTGAAAATAGAGAAATACTTAATTTTTGGATCTCACTATGTAATAAATTAGGAAAAAAGAGGTACAATTCCTGACTGAAGAAAGTCATTTGTGAAAGTGTCTCTGAGGCAGCCTGAAGAGGTGGGAGGTACAGATGTACAAAATGTTATATTGTTTAGCTTAGATTATAGCAGAGATTTAAAATCAACGGCAAACCTTCAAGAAAGTGTCATCTATTACAGAGATATACACAAATATAAAGACAAGTACACAGACACAAACACATCCACAGCTTGCTGATCAAATTCAGTGTTTCCCCATATTTTACTGTGTTAGTTCAGGGCAGTGCAAAAGACGCAGCCAGGTAATTAATGTTGGAAGTAAGCTAAAAGTTAACTAAAAATGCAAATCTGCTCTCTTCTCTGCTGTTTAGTCAGCGTGAATGTTAAAACTTTTGGGTCACAAATCTAAACTGTCATCTCACTGAACTGAATTTGCTTTTAATGCGAAAAAATTGTCGAAAAGTCACATAAATCCTTACATAAAACAGCTGTTTTGTAAAGTATGTTCTTCAAGAAGATGATGCTTCGCATTACATGGGTCTGAGTCTTATAACCTCAGTTAGAAAAATAAATACTTGACTAAAGGGAAACGCTGAAGTTGCACTGAGATGACATGAAAATGTGATTTTGCTTTTGACGGCATGCTCTGTAAACTTTACATAAATACAGTATCTCTTTGGTCAAGGGAGACAAATAGCCCTGTCACTGAATGTTTACTGTTTACTAAACAGTGTTTACAAGGCACATGCCCCCATTTTAGCAGAACAGAGCATTAAAAGGAAAAGTCTGACATTATTGTGTCTTTCTTGGAAAAAAAAAGAAACGTCTACGTGGTGCTACGGTGCTCAAATTCTTTCTTCTCTTGCTTTAAAGCGATACTCCTCACAAACTTAAAGTTCGGAGTGTCAAATACTCACCTACTGTAGGCTTTACAGATGACTGATAAAGGTTTGTAGTTTGCTTCTTAACAAAGAACAAAGGCAGTGATCAGCTTGCTGCAGTTACATTGGATAAGTCAGGTTTCGGGTGAAGTAAGAGCCACGGAGCCCTCCAAAATGGTGGCATGTTCCTCAAAACCAAACTGACTGTCACAGACTTGCTTATATTAAACACACATTTTAGTCTCCCTCAGTACTTGCATATAGAAATACAGCTGGCATGTTGATGATAAAATCCCTACATTTAGCATGTGTACATAAACTACATTTTGATTGATGTTGGTTCACTGATATGAATGATTTACAGTAATGACGGATACAAGAATGATGTCCAGGCAACACTTACCAGAGAAATTTCGAGAAACCAGCATGGTAGTAAGAATGGCCCCCTGAGAGGAAAACAAACAAGAAGAGCTGTTCAATTTTAACCATTTAAACCAGTGACATAATAATTTTGACATTTTTATACAAATGTTTACCACTCTCTGTCACTGATTGATGTGCAGTACCGCAGTGGTGATTCAACCAATGTCCAGGCGATGAAAGCTTTTAAATTTGCTGTTCTAAACTCAAAACACAGATGAGTCTTTCCTTGGAAAGATCCTCACTCATAGCAGGTGAAACTTAAGACTTTATTAACAGGAAATCCAAAGGAAAAAGTGTGCTGAAATAGTGCCAGCAGAGATTTTTGATTGACGGATAATCTCTGAAATGTGGAGCGTAGACTACATGCAAACAAAGACCCTTTATGAACCATCACTGCTTACTATTAAAGATGTAACCACAAATAAAACCATCCCACAAACTAAACAGAAAAACTGAGATGGAAAAACAGAGACAGAGACGGAGAAAGAGAGCGAGAGGGAGAGAGAGGAGCAAAGCAGCTAATCTTGACACTTTTTTCTCTGGAGACATCATTTACAACTGGAGCTGATAACTTTTTATAGGGCTGTAAATTGCAAATTCACCCGGGTATTTAAGAGTAGCGGAGGATGATAATATACTTAATATCTAAATAGCTAAAATGAGATTCCACTCTATCATAGCCATAGCAAAGGCGGTGTGCTTATACAACACTAATGCTGCAATAGAAAAACTAATATATGTGGGTGGTTTTTTTTTCAATGGTAGATCTTTTTTTGGAACATATTTTCTTGTATTTGTTGGCTGTAGAGATGATGCCCCACAGTCTGACTACACTGTTACAACAGCTCCAGTCAGAACCTTCTGAACCCTTACTGTACTGTTATATGTCAATCTGTGACATTCAAAGTGTTTTGTTTGTGAGCACTACTTTTGTAACACTCACTTTCACATCATCATGTTCTGTCTATTTTGGTTAGTGATTTTATATAACATTTTCTAAGTCAAAATAAGTTTAGGAATACATATAAGGCACGTACTGTATAAGGCCTTTAACTGATTTTCTTTTACAATGTAATGTTTTTTGCCTTTGTGTCTTTCAATATTTAACATATTACTTTTCATTTTTTGATTTGCCTCCTGTATAAAACAACATAGGGTGAAATTAATTTGTATTTAACAACGTTGGCAATGACAGGCAACTTTTTCTCTAAATATATTGAATTAACTGATTCCCTGTGTGTGGATTTTCTGTGTTGTTTGCCTACTATACAGTATGCTTTGATTGTTTGATGACTGATCCTTTTTTAGTATTTGTTGTTTACTATGTAATTGGATGTCTAACCTTGCCAACGTCCATTTCTTTCTAAAGCCAGAGACAATTGGTTCATGCTGATGGCATGTTAGTTGAATGGTCCAAGATTTGCCTGCAGCCACCTGCGTTTCTGCTTCCAGTTTCCCATGTGCTGGTATTTGAGCCATGCCAAGACTGGCCAAAAGCAGCAGGGTAACAGTGACATGCTCCAGTGACTAAGCTGTTGTATCCAAATAAAATGTCAGCAATAAATCAGTGCAGAAGAAAAACTACGCGTGGATCTAAACTGCCTTTTCATATAACCTCTGTGCCGGAGTCGGGAGAGGAAGCACTGATACATACGTCGTCTCTATTAAACAGATTTTGTATTTCATACTTAAAACCATGTTGAATTTATAGATCACAAACATTACAGGGAAACAGTAAGGAGTTCAAATACCACGCTTGGAAATACTTTGGTAACCCTAAAATGATGGGATAGAAATTAAAGAATAAAGTTGAGGAAATGATTATTTTATCCAGTACAAGAGCTTATTAGAGCAGAAGAGGAAGGTGTGGGAGAAAGTGAGCATGCAAACAGACCTTGAGTTTCCTCCTGGCATTGAATTTCTTCAGGCACTCCACGGTCTCCTGTCTGTGCATCATAGACGCCACTGTGGACCGTTGCTGGGAGAAGGAAGAGAGGAAGAGGATGAGGAGGACAAACAGAGTGAGGTTTAGGAGGATGAGGAAGAACAAGACAAGAAGAAATCAGTTGATTGAGGTTTTTGTGTTTGCTGTGATCCAACCACTTGTTTGTCCAAGTTAGACATCTTTTCTAAGCGTGCAGAAGTGTAACAAGATGTGTGAAAAATAACTGCTGTCTGCTTGTCTCTCTTCAGCAGGGGACACTTACGCAGACCCATGGGTGCTTGAGGGCCTCCTGAGCAGTGATCCTCTTGGCTGGGTTGATGGTCAGCATCTGGTTGATCAGGTTTTTGGCCTCTGGGGTGACTGTGTCCCACTCTGGGGAAGGGAACTAAAGAGACAAACAGAACCAACATTAGGTGTAGAGCGGAAACGATTAGCTGATTAATCGATTAGTCGATCAACAGAGAATTAATCAGCAATTATTTTAGTAATCAATCAATCGTTTCAATCATTTTTCAAGCAAACATGCCAAAGATTCATTAGTTTATACCTCTTCAATGTGAGAATTTGCTGCTTTTCTCTGTATTATATTATTGTAAATTAAATATCTTTTGGCTTTTTGGACTGTTGGTCGGGAAAAACAAGCAATTTGAAGACAACACGTTCTCTGGGACACTGCGATGAGCATTGTTCCTGTCTGTCTTCCTTAGAGATATTCACAATTATGGTCATCACAATTTACACTGAACTAAAGGGCAGAATTTGATAGGTACGGACCAGGCAATGGTCGTTTTCAAGATGCTGAACATCTGTTAAAAAAATCACCTGTTCGCAAGACTAAACTTCATTGATTAGCTATACAGCACTCAGCTTTGTCAGCTGTAGACGGTGCAATTCTGCTCACATGTTTATTCATTGAAAACCCGACACTGACCGTTTCAGGATCATTCAGGCTTAAAATCCAAAGGCATCAATGCACACCACTTCCCTTCAGCATCAAACTGGGCCTTTATATATATGGGTATATGTGTTAGGTCTCTGTCTCTCACACGAAACATATGCACACACAGTCACTTATTAACACAGTCCCTTCTTTAACATCTTTACTTCCTGCATTTAAGCTACGTAATATTTATTCCCCTTATTATTAAGTGGATAACATCCTACAGCTGTCCAAAGTGTACACTGTTGTCATAAGATTCAGATAGTAAATCCAGCTGTGTCTTGGCTTCCAATCATTATTGTCTTTGAATGCCACCTACGTATGTCACCTTACTGCATTTGCATGAATGTCTGTCTACATGTAATTTGAAAATATGCAATATTATGAGACATTTTTAAAGTGACATTTGTCAGATAAATGTTTGCTGCACTGCTTATACCAACTCCCTAATGCTCAAAGTCTTTTCTGAGTTTTTATATCGTGCATATTGATTTGACAAGTGTGAAAAGTAAGCTGATTTATTTGCGTGTTTTATCTCAGGCCAGATCACAAGCCAGATATGAACCCAGGATGTTGCCAGTACGTGGGCCAGTCCAAGCACAGCCCCAAGCAATTTGTTAAGAAATTCTAAACCCATCAGGTCCTGTTGTGTTTAGGCATAAATGTCGAGGTCTGTGTCCTATGAGCCCAGAAACCCTGCCAGAGAGTCAGTCAGCCTCTCTCTCTCTCTCTATTTGGCATGGACTTGAATGTGATCTAAGGTGAGGCTCCCTCTCTTGCACCCCCTGAAATATGAATGAGGTGACTGAGTTACGTAACCGCAGCCAAAAAGGAATGAGGGCAGTGGGAGGAGAGGAGAAGAGGAGAGAAATGAGAGAGCAGGAGAGGAAAGGAGAGGAGAGGAGCACTCACATCGTAAGCCCCAGCCTTGATCTGCTGGTACAGCTTGTGCTGGTCCTCATCCCAGAAAGGAGGGTAACCCACCAGCAGGATATAGAGGATCACCCCTGAAACACACACAAAAACACATTTGGACACACACGCACACACACACAAGCACAATTTGTTAGAAAATATGCATTAGTGTGTTTCTGCTTTTTAGTGTATAATCATCTAGGAAATGCCATGTGTATGTTAAGTGTGTGAATGAGTGTGTGTCTCTCTGTACAACTCACCGCAGGCCCAGATGTCCACAGGTTTGCCATATGCCTCCTTCCTCAATACCTCAGGGGAAAGGTACCCCGGTGTGCCAGCAAATCCTGCAGTAAAAAAAAAACACACACACACGATTGATTGACATGCTCAAGGCAACAGATTGTGTATCTGCTATCTGTGGATCAGCTTGTATAGAAAGCAAGATAATCTTCTTTAGGCTAAGACCTATTCATCCGCACAGTGGACTGAGATTTCAAAGACAGATTTGAGGCTATAAGGTCAGTTGATTGTGAAGGACTGGCAAATCCCTCTTTGAGGGAAGCCACAGACGCCACCGCTGATGGGTACAGATGTTTGTAGATCCAGGTGAGCTGCGGAAGTGTGCCTCAACAGCACTAATCTGAGACCGACTGGTTCACCCCACTCACTGTTGCTAATCATTTTCCATGTACGAACAAAAACTTGCAGTACTCTGGACCTTTGTGATCATGAGTTTCACATCCAATCACCATGACCATTCTTGGCACCAGATCAATACTGGTTCACCATTCACATGGATCAAATGCAAAACATGCCAAAAAATCTTCCAAGAGGTATCTTCCAATGACAAAGAAGTGGGCAATGGGGACACAACCCTGGCGTCATTACAATATGAGCTAGGTGGCACCAGCAATGTTAGTTAACATTCATGAACTAAGTTTTTATAATCTGGGGCATATACGTCTTTACAATTCCTTTTTCACGACCACTAGAGGGTGCACACACAGAGAAATTGAGCACAAATACGAATTTAGAAACTTCAAGGAGATATAATCTTTTCTAGTAGCTTAAACTCTCTCTGTCAGTTGAGCCTTCTTAAGTCACTGCATTACTCTTTTTTATCTTTAAGTCTTTATTCCTTTACCAAGCATTTTTCTCATACAATCATTCAATGGCCATCACACAATTGTTAAGGTTCTATGGAGTGACAGTAACTGAACCTTAATCTATCACTGTAGTCATAATGAGCCCCTTTATAGCTTTAGATTATTACATATAAAACATGGATGTGATTAACTCCTGTATCTGCTGTACCTACCAAACCAGGCCTGCTGATCCCCCTGCACCTCAATGGCTAGGCCAAAGTCGGCCAGCTTCACTGCGGCATTCTTACATTTGCTTGCTAGGAGCAGGTTCTCTGGCTAAAGTGGGGGAGAGGAGAGAAATAAGGTTACCAAACATTTTGAAATGAAGGATGGGGGTGCAAAACATGTACACTGTACTAGTGGGGGAAGAGCTGGAGGTAGATAGCTATGCATGCACAAAGTCTGCCATGGGGTTCATACAGTACATTCTTATCAACACTGTACTCAGCACACACACACACACACACAACACAGATACACACAGACATAGATGTCATTTAAATAATTTGCTTGGACACATAAAGCTATTCAATGAAAGTTAGTCCGCAGTTCAGCAGAATGTGCGCTGAAATGTGGACTAACTTACTGTATAGCTTTATGTGTCCAACCCAGTCAGTCTGCAGTGCTTTTTCGTCCTAGCCTCATGTGGTGTGCTGTGGTCTATAGGCTCCATCTCTGTGGCCCAGATAATGCAGCCAGCCTCATTATTCTCTGTCAGAAGAGGGCTCTAATAATGGGATGCTATCCCCACTGGCCCCAGCTCCTTCTCACTTTGTCTCTCTACATCTCTCTCAATCTCACTTAATCATTGCTCAATCATCACTCTGTAAAAGCAATCTTGAATGACAAATAAAGCACTCTGGTGTGGAATGTTTATAAAAAAATATAAAACACTGACTTTTTTCATTCATTGGTGTCCATGGTATTTCTGATGTTGGAAAATCACCAGCTGTGAGTCAGTATGACTACTTAGAGTTTGGGAGGTCAGCTAGACTAACAAGTGAACCGATATATCTTAGCACGACAGCACTGGATTATTTCAGAATAATGCTTGTATAAGTGAAAATCCCAACCTGGGTTATCTTCTGCAATCCTAGTTTGTGTTTGACAGATGTTGCTCTTTAATAGCGTTGCACTGATACTTACGGGCATATCTATTAATTGAACAGGAGCCCACTGTGTATTGTTACTCGTAAGATGTTTTATCCTGTCTTTCAGGGGCTAAAGTAAGTCTTTTTGATGTCACTTATACAAGTCTTTCTTCTCTTCCAATTTGCTTGTATAGTTGTTTCCTGAAATTCACCATTGTAAACAGCAACACAAGTGCAAACTTACAGCATGTGGAGAATGAGGACATTATATTTAGGCTGCATTTCTGTCTCTGCCTCCCCTGCATTGCAGCAGCATGTGTCTTTGCACCCTCTGCCTTCCTCCCTTTGCTCTTTCCCCTCAGCTAATTCGTTTAGAGGCACAGGAATACTGTGTATTTAAAGCGCAGATACTTAAAAGTGCTCTTTCATAGACTTTGAGCTCATAAGTAAAAGAGAAGGAAATGAGCAAGAGAGACTGTGAGTGAGCGAACCAGTAATCCTAATGCGCCGTGCCTACCTCGTGTCATCACATTCTCCCAGCTCTACCACTTGGTTAGGCTTTACTCTTTTGTAAACGAGGAGTTAGAACTTGCCAACACTGCAGCAGTAAGATAATCCGTGAAAACGGATGTGGGTGGAAATTCTGATGAAGCACGCGCTTCCATCAGAAAGGTGCATAAAGGCAATGCAAAACATCCAGGCCACGTGTTCAGACGTAACAGCAGAAATCATCATCACTTTCTGACATAAGCGCTCCGTCCCTCTCCATCTCTTTAGCACACACATACACACTAGTACACTTAAACATGCACACACAGCTGAGCACACTGGGGACCAGCAACTGGTTTGGTTGAAAGGGAGAGAGAGGGAGGGTCTATGGAAGACAGAGAAAGTTGTATTTTGAGAGCAGTTCATGAGTGGGTGTTTCAAATGCAACCATTCCCATGTTTCTCTCTACCCTTTCATTTCTTTGTCTGCAGAGGATCTGGAGCAACTGTGGCTTTCCCGGCTAATTCCTTCAGAAGAAAGTGGCAGAGATGTAGGTCTCCATTAAGAAAGCACTCCAATTTAAGCAGACTAGTGTGGGAAGAGAAACTGGCCCTAACTCATTTCACCTTACCTTGAAGAAATGAAGAAGAAATGTGTCTAGATTAAGGTCAGGGCTATCAGAGTATTGTATTGTATTGTTTGCCATTTTTTATACTATTGCCAACCAGACACCTGAAAAAAATAAAACAACCTAAAAAAACTCTTTTGGACTTTTCTGCAAAATCCTTTCTTTCTATTATGTTGCCTAATGACTGGTAGCATAAAAAGGTATAAAATTGGAAAACCTATGATTTACACAAACTATCTCATAAGAAAAGTAAAGAAGCCTCTGTATTACAGATTTCAGTTTGATATATTAACTAACTTTATGAACACTGACTTTCAGATTGACATATAACCCGAAAGGCAGTACACTTTTGATTTCTAAGATGACAAAAACTAAATACTATTTGCTGTCCAGTCTGAACAATATAAGGCAATTAGGTGTTACCTTTTTTTGGCACACTTATAAATCAGTTTGCTGTGTTGTCGTCTCATTTGCCATAACCCAATTCCTAATTTGAGGGATCTTGTCACCCAGGCTGTCCTCAGTCATCACACTATGACCTATTGCATGAAATGCTCTCCGATGCTTGGGTGTGAAACCAGATAGGCGTGTCGGCTAAATAAAGAAATGGCCACAACAGTTCTGATAAACACAACACGCCTTTGCTGGAATGCTGGGACTGACATTTGCATAGAAGAGGTCTGCCTGACAAAGTGCACCATGCACAACAAGATGCGACATACAAGCGTGCACATAGAAAAACACGACCAGGTACAAGACATGACAGCAAAAAGACTGGAAACAGTTTGATTTGATCTGTTTAGACGCTCATTTACACACAGCTCGTCATATTTGAGGTGCTGCTTTGTTTGGGGGAAACGTTTCCATGAGCACAGCATTAAGTCAAAATTAAAAACTTACAAACCTAGGCAAAACTTGTTAGTCAGTTCACAGTCAGCAATCACAATAAACAAGGCTACTGCTTGCTGTATAATCTCACTGAAAATGCATTTCAAGCTCAGCAAAAATCCTTGAGAGCAAAGCTTAATATGAACCATGTGACATACAGTATGTGTAAAAGTCTACAAAACATACCTATTAAGCAATCTCACAGTTCTAAGAAACTTGCAACCAGTTCAAAATTAGCAACTGGCTCTCGGTTTCCAACCCTAAAAAAGACTGCGCTACCAGTCAGTCAGCCAATATGAACAAACGTCACAACATCACAAGTCAATTGGCAGTTTACAGAAAATGAGCAGTCACATTTGAAGCACTGGGGGCCATTAACTGATCAATAAATGCAACCAAAACCACACAGGGTGTCTCACGATCAATAGTTAACATCGTTCTCTGATGAGTAAATGAACCGCAGGTCAGATTAAGTATCCTCCTGGGCCATCTTGGACAGCCGACTGCGCAATGACAAGATCCTGTTCCAAAAAGGTTACAGAGCGGCGGCATTTGTCAGCCCGCATGACCAGCGTCGCATGCTTGAATTCTCCACAGACTGGAGAAAGTGGTGTTTACACAACAGGAAAAGAAGGTGACTGCACATAGCCGGAGGCTGGAGCCAGAGAAAGGTCGGAGGAGGTATTTGACAGTCTCATGGTGATCACCACATAGCTGTAGGGACTGTTCTAGCTCTAAGTGGGGAAATGAGCTGACTCTAAATGGCTTTCTAACTGTACAACCAACTATTGTGTAGCCCTAAATTGTATTATACTGGGTTACAAAGAGCGCAATTGTATTTATATCAGAATTCAGGGGATGATTCAAAACCCTTTCTAGGTTCTGAGGCTTTGCAAGTGACATTATGTCCACAAACATTACTGACAGTTTCTCATTTACTTATCAGACTTACACAGACTACACAAATAACACACCCACAAACCCCCTTACACAAACACATAAACACAATCTCAAGGGACAGCAAGGTGATCCCCATCACTCACCTTCAGGTCCCGGTGCACCACACCCATTTGATGGCAGTGAAGCACCGCCTCCAGGATCTGCTGGATGCAATGACTGCATGCAAACACCAAGGGGGGGCGCATGTTAGTCTGAGCAGCGCTACAATCCCGTGCACAGGCCAGGGGTGTGGGGAGGGTAAGGGAGGGGAGGTGGGGGGAAGGTATGATGAAGGAGTAGGAGGGGATTAAGGGGTACAACAGGGGTTGAAAGGGCTCTTCTGTTGCCAGGTGTCACACTCTCACCTTTTACTGGCTTTGGCTGACCCACAGATAAGCACACGCCCAGGATTATGCAAATGAAGCCAATCAGGGTTCACTTAAATAGCTTCCAACTTGTTAGCTAATAGGATAGGCTACCTAACCATTGTGGCCCAAATGTAAGGCCTACTGTAATATACACTTCATATATCACCAACGTTTTCCATGAGGTGCATCGCAATAAAGAGCCGTGTTGAGCTTCCCACATAAAGGGTGACCGAAGCTTAAAATGGCCACTGGGGGACTAAAGTTGATCAAACATCCTTTAGCGTCGCAGATGACATCAATGACCTGCATTAGTGAGGTTTTTGGGGTTGGCTCTAGCTATGGGTTCGTCTCAGTTGGCCTGGAGGGCATAGCTGTGGGTGCTCTGCAACAGAAGATTCCTTTGAGCCAATCTATTCTGCCACTAACCAATGGATATACTCTATGAACTTCATCTTAGGTAATCTATTCTTCGTAGATGAGTATATCCATAGACAAGCTCTTCGAAGAAACATTTTACTGTTCAATTGGCTGTAGGTGGACTGTAGATACCCCACCTCCCTCTGTGTTCAAGCCAGCAGGCCTTGGGTGATGAAAGAGGGTGTGAGAATGTGGCTGCCCATGGGGGGGACAGAAGGCGTTGATGAAGGAGGTAAGGGAAGGAGTGAGTCATTGTGCAATTAATAACATTTAAAAGATGTGTCTGGGATCAATGCCATGTCTATTGCCAGCCTCGCTGGCCTCTGCTGACAAGAGCTGTCATTCTGATGTCAGTTAGCTACCGGACACTAAAAATAAAAACAAAACTCAAAAACTGTGTGAGGGACGCTGAGGGATGATGGAGGTTTGAGTGTATGCAGAGTCTAGATGATACATCTGAGCAGGGGTAGGAAGATATATATATATGATGAGACAGACAACAAGTACATGTGTGTGTAGGGCCATGTACACTGCCTGGGTCCAGCTGTGGGAGGTGTGGACTGATGTGCACACACACACACACACACACACACACACACACACAAGCTAATGTGCTGTTGGGGATGTGGCGTTCTGTGTGGACAAAAGCTTGACCGTGCATGTGTGCTTCCTGTGCACTGACAAAGTCAAAATTAATTTAAGTCCAGTGAGGTTTGTGTTTGTGTTTGAATCAAGTTTTACAGTATTTTTTTTTTGAGTGGATTAAAAAAATCCACCCCACGACTGTTGACAAACAGCTGTTGGTTATGAAACTTGCATTCCTTGGCCCAAATTTTTCTGTTGTGATTAATATTTTTGTATTTCTAAATATTGATCCCAAATCCCAAGTTTCAATTATTAATGTCAGAGATTGGACTCAGGAATGAGTGAGAAAGGGCTTCTTTCTGAGCTGACACTTTGCAACATTGTTCAATCCTACAAGATAAAATCCACTTTGGAAGAGACAGATTTCTGTGATTTTGAATCAAATTCAGAACAGACATCATCACTGCATGAAAAAATGCCTCGTCATTCATTTTAATGAGGCCAAGTGCCGACACAGGGCTCCAGCAAAAAAAGTTGAACATTGTCAACCTTTGCGTTTGCGAATCAACAACTTTGTAACATGAATGTTTTATTTTTACCGTCTACCTGGCGATCGTCGCACTGAAAGATAAAAAAACTCACACCGTGATAACTTTCTTAAGCAGTACAATCCTTTCTCATAGTATTATAAACTGCTTTGCAGCATTTTGGTGTCTGATAAGACTTTAAACTCAATTACTCAACCTTGATGTCCTGGATCGTATTTCATCGTCTCACCTGTGCCAGAAACAACACACTTCCACCAATGCAGCCCTTGCATGTTTTTAACGCAGGGCTGTTTTCGGTCTGAGTGCAGCTTAAGGGAAGCTTTTGGATAATGGAAAAAGATGCTCTCTTGCTCTTACTACACAACTGCTCTTTCCACCTACACGATTGGAAATAATGTTTAAGCATATTTTCTGCGGCATTAAAGGGCATTCTGAAGAATGCAGTTTAAATACAGTTATATTATATTATGTGAAGTATTATGTGAAATGACAAATCACTGACTGAAGTAGAATTAGATGAGCCTGGCTGCAGGAAAGTATAGCTGCACTAACAAAGTTACCACCAGGTAATTTTGGGCATACACTTAATATCATAACTTGAAGGTAAGATACAAAATTGAGTTTTCTTTTAAAACTCAATTCATGAATAATATAGGCATTAGGCAATGAAAACATGCCATAGTTCCTCCAAAAAACTATGGTCACAAAAGTAAAGGAAGCTCTCAATTGTGAATTTGTCAGTAGAAATGAATAATTATTAAATACTTCTTTCATTTTATCATATTTCATTTTACTGGTCCAAACATGCAGTTTTGAGCAGTTGTGAATTGTGTTGTCACAGACAGAAAAAGGTCTGAAAGTGGACAACTGCTGACCATTGTGTAACTGACAGGTCATTAGTCTAATTGCCAGATGAGAAAACAGCAGCTTGCCGACCTCTGCATATTGTTGAAAAATGCCAGGACTGACAAGGAGAATCCCTGTGTAGGTATGTGTGTGTGTGTAAAAATATAACACACACACACACACACAGAATAAAATACAAACTTTGTTTGGCATTGAGGGGGTTGTGGTGTATAATGGATTATTTCTTGTGAGTGACCTTGAAGTTTGCATTATTTACTTGCTCTTCTTGATTTCACTTGTATCTAATAGAAAAGCCCCTTCCATCCTGGCATCTGGACTTGTGTGAGAAGAGTCTGAATAAACTATGGTCATTTTAACTGTTACCTGATGTTTTATGTAATTCTAGTGCTTTCCACAGTATATCACATAAATACTGCGTTCATAGATTGATTTTGAAAATGCAACCATTATAATTTCCTGTACATCAAGATGATGGTCTCAAGATCTCTTGCGATCAAACAGAATAATCAGTAAACTAGTAGCCTCACAATTAAAACTCAGAAACTGAGCTGTAAATAGGGGGACGTTTTAAGCGAACAAACATACAGGACCTCGAAGGCTGACTTACAGTAATGGGTTGCAATAAAGCAGGGGTCTGGCCAGTCTGCGAAATAGTATAACATGAGAGAAACAAGAGAGAGGGAGAGAAAGAGAGAAACAGAAACAGAGAGAGTGGGAGAGAGAGAGAGAGAGAAAGATGGACTGGCATGGCTGTAAAGTTCAGGGCTATAAATTTGAATCCTGTGTCTTGTTTCTAAAGGTCTCCCAATGAATAAATACTAGGCAGGTCACATTTACAGCCCAAATGCTAAGAGCTGTGAGTGTGAGTGCTGAGTGATCACTAAAAGCCAACACGAGCATGTGGCTGCATGTGCCTGTAAATGTGCGATCCAAGCTAAAACGACTTCCATCTATGAAATGTGTGTGTTCTCTTGCACCTTCATTCTCACATAAATGTGTGCCTGTGTGTAGGTATGCATGCAGTTCAGTGTGTGTGTGTGTGTGTGTGTGTGTGTATATGTGTGTGTCCATGTCCATCCTCCCCCACTTTGTCAGCTGTTGAGCTCTGTAACCCGCAGGGTGAGAATCCTCTGCATGTGCATGTGTTTGTGTCCCAAACGTTCCAGCGTTAGTAAGCAGTTAGGCTGGTCATGCCGGGGATATAACACCCAATATTTGCTGTATTTCAACATCCGTTCTGTAGTTTTCTCTTTCACCCTTTGTTTAAACTACACTGACAGCCTAAATAAAACAAAGTCATCATTTTAACATTTTTGGCAGTGTCACTTTTTCCGGGATTCTACATACAGTATTTACATTTATACATCACAGAGGCATACACAGCTAAACATTTTATTTTAATTGTAAGACGACATATATTCTAGTATTTTATAAGAAAAGCAGGCTTTATGCACACTTTGTGTATAAGCAGTGTTTCTGTGTACGTATGTAATCTGCTGTAAGACAGATTGTTTCTGGTTCTGTTGCAAACTAGCAGGTTACCCCACTTTACATTATTCTTCAAAGGGGAACTGAATAATTAGGTCTACAGATCACTGCCACAAATGCACCACGGGGCTAAAAATAATCTGCTCTTGTTTTTCACTCTGGTTCTGGATAAAAGTGACGGCGCAGGTGACAATAAAATAGGCATTTAACGGGTTTTGTGAATTGTGAATTTTCAAGAAGGTATTTTCTGTGAGCTGATAAATGGCTGTATTACCAGTTCTTACTGTCTTTTTGTAGCACTTGAGATGTGCTTTAAATGAAAAGTGCATTGTAAATAAAAAGAACTGCTACAAATGCATTGCTTGAAGCCAAAACACATCCGAATTTTTAGGATTATCTTCTCAACAATAGCAATCAAAGGATGTATCCGCAATAACAGCAATTTTGGCAACTATTACCACTACAACTACACTACAACTGTCCCTTGTCTTTAACTGCTCTTGTATAGTTTCTATTTTCACTTATTTTAGTTTTTATATACTTATTTTTTATTTTTTACTTTCTCTATTTATCTGTACTTATTTCTGCTCTTGTACTGCTGCAACAACCGGATTTCCCCTCTTGGGATCAATGAGGGCTTATCTTATCTTGTGTTATCTTATCTTAACTACTGCTCTAACTCCATCACTATCAATACTGCTGATGCTGCTAATTATAATCAGGGAAACATTACAAACACAATGTTATAGGGATTTAAACTAGGCAATACAATATTATATTGTGATTTTGGTGATGAAGCAAACAATAAAACTTTACTTTGACACATTAAATATATATTTTCTTTGTTTTTGCTTTTTATCTGTATAATTAGAGGTGTAAAGCATTCGGTGTGACACTGTAAAATTACTTGTTGTAATACTAATGATCACAATATAGCACATAGATTTCCACTAGTTGCAGATACTGTGTGAGCACTAATTACCATTCATATAATAGGCTAATAAAGACCTGCTGGTTCAAAGTAAAGAATTAAATCAGATCTGCAAATATAATCAAAACGGTGGCTTAATTATGATCTCTAGCTGGTGATCATCATACGGCAAGCGGATTTTCAGAAAAGAGCATTAATTTATGCTTCTTTTTGCTAACAGTGCTACTCATTGATCCCATCTGTGTGACAATACACTGCACTGAATTTTACAAAACCACAAGTAAGAATTTATGTGTGCGTAAGTGGGTTTAACTTGTAATACTGTATATCTCTGGCTTAAGGATATTTAGAAGAAGCTGGTTCAGCATTTACCTAAAAGTAACAGCAGTGAATTTGTGGACCGGAGAGAGAAGTTAAAATAAAACAGTATCCTGTGAAACTGTCCTGAGGATTTACTGTGACACTGCTGGCTTAAGTATGAATATTGTGAGGTTTAATTCCAGGCCGAAGACAAAAGCACCTCCATACACAAAACAGCAGCTCAGGAGATGCCTATATGTATATCACAAAACATGACAAATCATATTGTTTGAAACGCAGCACAGTTCTTTTGTTGTGTTTTTCTTTCATCCTCAGATCCCTAAACATCTCTATAAAGACGCACTTGATGTTGAATGAGGCTGTCTTGAAAATAAAGGGATCAATAGGATAAAATAAGTGACTCAAAGCCAGAGAAAACGGCGGAGGAGGGAAGAAAAAAAATCAATGAAGATCACAATAAATATAACTGTGGCTTTAACTTTTTAACTAGCCTGGCGGGAGAAATTGATGGTTGTTTGGGCATGTGTAAACACTGGATATTTATTACACCTGCAGAAGGATGTGTGCTCACTGCGGGTGACTGTGTGCAAAGCTCATTCATTGATTGATCTGGTTGTCAGTCAGTGCAACAGGAGCTTTTGTTATGTAGTTGCTTGTAAAATGATTGATAAGAGAACGGGTGGGAGGGCTGATGGAGCGGGGAGGGTGGGTGAGGCAGGCCAGGGTCCTCCAATTAAAAAATAAAACACAATACAATAAAAAAGAAAAGAGGAAACATAAGAGCATACCAAGAGACAAGTCGGACAGGCGGACATTAGACCAGCAACTGACAGGAACGACACGAATAGACGACACGGAGGAGGAAGGAAGGAAGGAGGAAAGGGACGGAGGAAGGAAAGGAAGCAGGCAGAGGTTGTGGGTAAGAGGGGGTGAGGGATGCAGATGCTCCTCTACATATACTAACCTTCAGGTCCCTGTGCACTATGTCATGTTGGTGAATGTGATGGACACTTTCTAGAATCTGATGGATACAGTGACTGTGAAGACAAAACAGAGAGAGGTGGGGACAGTGGGGGGCGGAGGGGGGGTGAAAGGAGGGATGGAGATGGATGGATCGTGGGGATGTACAGAGATGGGTGATGGTGGAGAAATGGAAGGGAGGGGGGTGAAGGAGAAGAGAGAGGATGCCCGGTGAAAAGAGTGACGGTGCGAGATGAATGAGACAAATTTAAGGGTGAGAAAATGGCAGGTTAGATTAGAAGAGGGCAAGTGACAGAGATGTCAGTTGTCAAATGAAGAGGAGGAGGAGAGGACAGATAACAGGCGGAAGACAAGAGAGAGGTGGAGGAGAGGGAGATTGATGCAGACAGAGATGTTGGAAGGGGAGGGATGGGTGGGTGAATGCGGGTGGAGGAGACAAAAACGTTTCGTTTTGCTTTTTTAAACATGATGAAAGACAAGAGCAGCCACAGCAGAACAACCTGCCAGACAAAAATCACAACAACACCGACAAAGGAGAGGAGAGGAGAGAAGAGGAGAGGAGAGGAGAGGAGGAAACCAAAAGAAAAAAGGTGACAGATTGTGAAAGAGAAGAAAGGAAGCTTTTGAAGAGCAAACAGAGATAAAAAATACAGGAAATAGGAGACTTATGTATAGGATGAAACTGAATCATAGAAGAATGGTGGGCTGATGCCAGGCTATTTTTCCATCACTAAAAGGAAAACACATCACTGCAAGAGATACGTGTACCTACCTTACTCTATTGTGTGTGTGTGTGTGTGTGTACATTTAAATGTGTGTGTATGTAGGATTGGTGCAATGAGAAAGTGTAATGTGCAGAATATGTGACTAATAGCAGGCGCAAAGAGACAGGCAGCCTGCAGGATCCACACCCACACAGTGTCTAGTGAGTGGGAGGACTGAGAGAGGCTGAGAGAGAGATATATGTGCATACTTGCTCATAAACACACACATTCACACACACACACACACACACACACACACTTCTATACACACAAATCTAAAAAAATATGACTTTCTACTGACTGCATTCATTTCCTGATCTTAAACTTTAATCTGTAGCCACACATACATGAACCTAATCCTACCATCAAGTTTTACGTGTTTCGTAACAGAAACCTGAGGAGGTGCTGCACGCATCAGGAGATTCACCATAATCCTTATTTCAGACTTATGTGGTGTACTTCAAGGTGTGTCAGTACACTGTGAAATTACGCTGGGTGTGGTTACAAGTGCAACTGGGCACGCTTCTGACCAGACCCAGCATCACTGATGGCTGCAACATAGTTTAGACTTTTAACCAGAGAGAGCAGCAGTGAAACAATGCTTTTTACCCTGGTATACAGTGACTCTTTAATCCTACATTCAAGTTCTTGTCCTGAGCTAGCTCTAATCGAACATTTAACCCAAATTTTAACCAATAAGATCTCTCAAACTATCGTTATTTACTCTCTCCTTTTTATTTAGAATACTAACGGCTAGATCGAAACCTACTACTTCATTCTGTAGTCTGAGACCAGCTCTAGTAGGGCCAACAATGACGCATCAAATGCATCAGCTGCTTTTGGGTAACAAATGACAGCAAAGCTTCAGTAAACAAGAACAAGTAAGGCAACTGTAGTAATCCACCCAATAGTGAGGACTAGATGGTAACACTGCAGGAAAGCATAGCTGGGTGTACAGGACAGACAAAAGCTTTGCTAGTTTGGTACATCCTTTTCATTGTGCATATAGTTATCAGTATTCTTCATAAGTGACATCACTGTCCACTCCCCATTTTGTGTTTTATTCTTCCAGAAAGCTCAGGCCTCTCACTTCGTCACATAAGAGGCTAAGATCCACAGAGAATAACACACTTTTCTGCTTCACTTCTTCACTATGACCAGCCCTATGTTCAGTTATTCACAATTCCTTGTCCTGCTGGTTGAGCTGACTTTTGCTCTTTGATATAAAGTGAAAGTGATGGGAAACTTAACTGTATGGACACATGGCTTGACCTGTCAGTGACCCATTGTGTATGGCATTTAGAAACAGGAGAGCAACTCCATCCCGCTCCTTTGTTTGTCCATTTGTGTGTGCCTCTAGCATCTCACTGTCCAAAACCATTATGTCATTTCAAAGGACTCGTCTGCTGATGAACTCCTGGTGGGGCAAAGAGGGAAAAAAAGTGCAGCCCTCGTCACACTTGCCAAAAAATGTGACTTGCTCAGCACTTTGAGCAACAGTGTCCCACTGTTCTCAGCGGGGAAGTAAAGAGATACTGGGAGGAAAATCAAATACAGAGCCAGTCTGTATGTCAAGAGAGGGCATGTTCTCTCTTTCTAATACGCCTGTGTATGTTTTCGTACTAGAATAAACACTGTATTGAAATAAAGTATGTCCATGCTTGTGTGTAACGTAAAAATAGTTGAGAAACAGAATCAGAACGGGAAACATTTCTGTTTCCTGCCGTGTTATCAGTGCTGTGTAACAACAGACTTAAACGTGAGGATGGAAACATAAGTATGCACAAACAACTAGATCATCTTGTAAAATACTTCAACATGGAAACTCAGACATGTGGACAGAAGCCTAGGACGCTCATGTTTCTTTGTGTTTGCTGAATGTGTGTGTAGGTAATGGTTTGCTGACAAGATAGCCCAGATTACTTAGTTACACTGCTTTGTTTCTGGAACTTTGTTTCTGTCTGCTCCCGAGTGAGGAAAATTGATTCAGCTTTAGGTGTAATTTACTCCTCAATGGCCTCAATCCAATCAAACACTAGTGAGGAGAAGCTCATAGATTCTGACAGGGGGTGACAAGGTGTGATGCAGCACAGTTTGGGGTCTGTGTGAGTGCATGAGTGTGTGTGTGCGTGTGTGAGGCTAATTATCGTAGCTAATTAAAGTCCCACTTCTTGTTGGTCTCCAAGGGAGTGGGGAGAGGGGGGGGGGACTGGCCTGGATGACCGACATTCAGAAGGGAGGGGAAAGGAAAAGTGAGTGTGTGTCTGTGTTTATGTATGTGTGTGTGTGTGTGCACGAGCCAGGGATGAGTACTGCAAGGGTTACAAGGTGGATGGGGAGGACAGCAATCACTAGGGGGTTTAGATTAGGCAGTTATTAGTACTGTAGCATACGGTAGGCACATGGCAGCCTACACATACACACTCAAACACACAAAGAGTAAAAGAGTAAAATACTGTAACTCTGTTCCTTTGTTGGCTGGCAAAAATGACTGGACCAAAGCCAAAACAGAAGCTCCTCGGCATCAGGCGTAAGGAGACATTCGCTGGCAGTTGTTGGAGACTGCTAAATATGCAGTTTTGACAAAACAACTGTCCTCCTTAGCGTACAGGAGACGAACAGGCCAAAAATCCCAGATAATTAGCAAATTGAAATCCTTTACCTCAAGCACAATTTTGAGAAAACTAATGATCGCCTTGTAAAAGCCACAAACAGAATGGCCAGGATATGTTTTTTTACATGGTTTGAGCGACTAACCCAGACACTGCTGAAAGTTTCTCAGCCAGTGTAAAAGGGCAAAAAATCTGTTGTAGCTCTGCAGGTCCTCCACGGTGCAGGAAAGCAAAAAGATACAGCTGCTCTTGAAGTAATGTTAATACTACTATTAAAAATGATCAAGTCTCAACGGCAAATAGCCTTTGTACCGCTTACAGTGAAAACAAGAGTATGCTTACATGAGAATCTCATATGCTGGCCTAAACTTTGCTGAGCAATACAGAACTTTATTTTCATCTTCAATGTCAAATACACAATACAGACTTTTGTCTAGAAGAAGGGCCACATTTACCGTTTCAAGATACTGAGCCAGTACGATATAACGATAAATTCACAAGTAAACAGCATAACAGAGCTGCAACCGATATTTTGTCACTGTTTTGTCCATTAATTACTTATCAATTATAATGACAATATACACAAATACACACTCTCTCTCTCTCTCTCTCTCTCTCTCTCCAATTCAGATTTAAATTGTGTTTGTGTGTGTAAATGAGTCTATTTCTGCTATGCTGTGGGATGTAAGGCGGTCAACAGTTTGAGTCATCCATCAGAACACAAATTTAGTGACTAAAAGTCAGATTTCTATATTGTACATCTCTCTCTGGCTGTCTCAGATGGCTGTCACCATCACTTAATATATAAAACGGGGATTTTCTCGTTGTAACTATATATATTTTTTTACATTTCATGCAGATTATATTTAAACACATTCATAATGTTATTAAATGAGTTGCATTAAGCTAAATCTTTGTTTGGGAATAGTTGAATTGCACGTGTGTTGTTTTTTACCTAATAATACAAAATAGATACAATATAAAAATTGAAATAGCAAAAAGACATTTAAGCTTTCTAGTAGCTGCAAACGGGTTTAAAAGGTCACGAGAGAAAAAATTTCATGTCTCTGTTTATACCCTCATACACACATTATTTGTTTTATATTTTCTAGAAGCCAGGAGTCATCGATGTCATCGAATCAAACCAACATTTTGCTGAGCTCTTTGTTAAAACTGGACCAATAAATAATTCTAGGCCCATTGCAGAGCGATAATGAAACCATAATGTATATCCAATCCATCCTATGAGCTAATCAGGCACCCAGTGTGAAAAAACTATGACTAAGAAATAGGCCATATCAGGCTTGATTTAATTGGTGATGGAGCTTACTGCACTGACTAAACGCTGAGCTGTGAGCCAAGGCTTGCCAAAGTCTTTGCCCTTCTTACTTCTTGTGTGCAATTAAAATAGTTTCATTGAAATTTCAGCTGGGGTTACATGGTGGCTCAGTGGTTAGCACTGGGATTGACCTGACCCGGCAATGCAACTCTGAATAGGATACAGGAGTACAGACGATAGATAATATGAATAAAACCCTTTGCATTCTATACAATCTGAAAAAAAGTATATAATACAGAACAAATAAATGCATTCATAAGGTGAGCAAGAGTGGTACCTCTTATTTATATTTAATGCAACAGACTAATCAGACTAATTTAATTTTGAAGACTTCATTACCCAGAAATCAAGTAATGTGATGTCAGTAACTGTGCACTACAGCTCACGTTTCTGGGATCACTTTCTAACCAAGGATATCAAAGAGACATTTTTCCATAAAAATTGATTTTCTCATGTCCACATGAAGTCACCCGGACAAATCCAGGAAATCTAATTTGTCAGTTCAGGAAACAGAAAATAAAAATCAGTCTTTCATCAAATGTTACATAGTGGTTATTTAAGAAGCATTTTGACTAGATGTAATACAAACTGGTCACAAAGTCAGTTAGCTAGACGACACTTTGCTCAGATTACCTGAGTTCACTGTTCTCAAGCTACAACTCAAATGGCTTTGGAGCAGAGACTAGGTCTACAGACAACCACTTACTGTGCCATACTACCGTGAATTTCTACAATATCAGACTATTCAGTTTCACTTTTAATGTTGCTGAATGAACTAACACCCACATCACAACTGTCATTTTCAAGTATCTCTCTCACTTTTCTCTCAGCCCTTTGTCTGTCCACCCCTCCCCACCCCTCCTCCATTTCCTTTTCCGCCATTGGTTTAAGCGAACTGTGTGTGTGTGTTGATGAGTCAGCACGAGTGGTGGGAGTGAGATATAAGACAACATGGGTGGTGGTGGGGGGTGAAAAAGAAAGTAAAGAAGAGGGCTGAATGAAAATTAAGAAAAGAAAAGAAAAAGAGAGGGTGAGACTGTCCACATACACACAAACACTACAGGTGGTCATTTGTTTTGTTCCTCTTACATACTTGTGTTTTTGTCTCTCCCACTGTTTGAGTAAGGGAAAGCACAGGGGGGAAATGAAGGGGGCAACAAAACAGTATATGGGTGTACCCTGCACCACCTGCACCAGTCAAGCTAATTAGCCCATTTAAAAGATACATACTTAAAGTTTGACCAATCAGAGTCAGGTAGGCGTTATGTCCTGGGGTTCAGAGTTTCCTGTGTCATGGTCTAATTATTATTTTAGAGGCTATTTTATCGCCACATGTAAACATATAAATATGTGATTTTTTTTGAGAACACAAAATTCAGAGATCTATAAAAACCCTTTTTGTCCTTGCGCTAAGTGCTTCTTGTTGTGGCATGTTTTGCACTTTGCAGAAATCATTTGTCCATTTATTACAAACAGAACTCTGTTGGTGGCTCAGTGTTCACTACAAAGATATTAGATGTAAGATAATGATCACAACAAGCTGTGCTGCACTGTGAAATTAAACTAGGCACTAACTCGCAGACTCCTATTCAATGTCAATTTTACTTAAATTGGGCACTGTTTTGTCCAAAATAGACACAGCAACAACATCCATCACATTTTTCAGATTTGAAAACTTGAAAAGCAGATTTAAAAAAAAAAATCTGATTTGGCCTTGAAAACCCATATTGGTCAAACCTTGGATTGGACATAAAAGTCGGTCCTGTGTCGGTGTGAGAGATGAAGTACGGTGGCATTGGTGTGAAGGAAAAAGCAAAGGACAGAGGAGTAATAGTGAAAAAGAAGAGGAAAGGAAAAATAGTAGTAATATGGTAATGAAAATAGGAGATGAAGTTAGAAGTTAAGTTAACAGAAAGGGAGAAAGGGAAACATCTAGCAGGAGAGAAGAGAAAAAGCAATAGAAACAAAACAAAAAATAAAAAGTAAACAAGAAAAAAACAGAACTCAAGAGAAAAAATGAGCAGAGAATAAGAAAACATGAAGAGATGTAGGAGTAGAAAACGGGAAAAGAAAAGACAGAGCAGAACAGAAAGTTCAAGTAAAGGGGAAAGCGAAAAGAAGAGGAGCGAAGAGTAGAAAAGAGAGGAAAGCTAAAACAAACTAAACAAACTAAAAAAAAACAGTAGACAAGAGAAGACAACGGGAGACACAGACCATTAAAGGACAAGGAGAAGCCCTTTCACACATACAGGAGTGGCGGCTGCGCTCCTACCTGGCGTCGGCCTCGCTGTAGTACTCTCTGGCTACGATGTCCTCAAACAGTTCACCTCCGGTCACCCTGCGCGTGCACACACACACACACACACACACACACACACACACACACACACACATGTTAAAATTCCTACTTCACTTCGTGTTTTCTACGGCACCCCCCTTCCCCCAATCCTCCCCCTTCCCACACTGTTACCATGGAAACTAAAGGGAATTGCCAAGAGATGGATGTGGAGGGCGTGGGTGGAGGTGATGTTGGTGGTCGGGGGGGGTGGGGTAATATAGGAGAGTTATGTAATTGTATATGTAGGCACGGGTGGGGAAGGAGAGGAGGATGACTTACAAGTCAAACAGGAGGTAGTGGAAGCCCTCCTCTGATATACTGTCATGAAGACGAACTGGAAGAGAAAGATAAACAGATGAGAAATAAAGGTCTGTTTCTCAGTACATTCATCATTATTTTATTGTGTTTTATTATTAATTCCTTGTCTGAGCATAGAATAATTTTTATTTTTTTTGGGGGGGAAAATGCACCGTGCCTTGGTCAGACCTTTTCAGAATAACACAGGGTAACACTGCTGCATTTTAACTAGGAGAATTAAAAAAAGGAAAATGAGAGATGAAGAGGGAGTGAAAGTGTGTGTTGGGTAGAAACTACAGGGAGTCATAATAATTGAGTCTTACATCATATATATTTAGAGGTATGTTAGGGGGTTCTGGCAATAAAGGAGATAACAGAAATAGATGGATATATAGTTTACACTTTTGTATTCCAGCACTGTATACTGCTACTACTATATTTTTTCTGATAATCAGTAATAGATGAGTTGTCTTTTGTACTAAGTTGTAATAAATGAATTTAATGTTTTAGTTAATAATAACTCACTTTACAAAAAATAGTAGAAATGTGATTTATTTTGTGATAAGAGGTAATAAATGGATGTCATGCAAAATCACAACAATAACAAACAGGTCTTCACTTTGAAGTAAGTGGTAAAAGATGGGTTTCATTGTGATGAAAGTTCTACTATTTAATCAGACAGATGTTGGGGACATGTCCTCACCGATGTTGGGGTGTTTCAACAGGCGACAAATCCGAGCCTCTCGCTCCAACTTCTGGTGATCTGAAGGGCAACGGAGATAGAAAGACAGAGAGAGAGAGAGAGATAATGAGGAGTTATTCTTAAAATCTGACTGCAAATACACTTTCTCATTATGACCTGATATTGTAGCAGCCCGCTTGGGGCCATCAGGTTAAACGTGAAAATGTCAAAACACTGTGGTGAGATATGCCATTTCAAAATCTGATAAAAATCCACTCTGTCTGAGATGCGACACACACACATTGACAAATGAACTGCAGCTTGTGGATCCACCCAGGGGACGTATATCTGAAAAAGCTGAAATACAATAATGAGACGTATTGTTTCTTCGGGTTTTGACGAGAGTGTAGTAGAGTATCTTCCCTGATGAATGGATAGATTCACAACAATCAGATTAAAGGTACAGTAAGACAGTCCATTCAATATATCTACTAAAATGAGGATTGGATGTTAACGTGGGGGCAGAAACCGACAAATGGATATATAATACAATATGCCCAGTTTTATTATGGCACGACAACAAATAACTTTAGAAACTGACCTGTGTGGGGATGAGAAAATATTGTAAAATCCACTCAAACCAAACAATTACAGACTAAAGAAGGGTAGATTCGTTATAGAACTTTGAACTTGAAGTCTAAAGTTGTCATTGACTTGCCTTAAAGGTAGCCTGTGGAGTTTTCTTGTAAACAAACAAAAGTTATGTTTACATTCAGTGTTGCTGACCAAGACGGATTGTGTGTATCCTCAAGGTCAGACAAACGTGTCGATTGCATTTCCTTCCTCATAAAACATTTGCAAAGCCGATGTTTTGAACATTTTGAAATCTACATTGTTTACATCCATGTTTACTAGCTAGCAGTCTTCTTCTTCCCTGCCTTTGTCGGCACATTATAGCCAGCTGGAAGTCAGTGGAAAGGTGTGAAAAAAAATACGAAAAAATACTTTCCTGTGACTAATTCAAAATGCCACTGAATTTACTTCCTGGAAATTAATAATGGCAAAGCAAACATTCTGTAAAAATCCCCTCCAACAAAATACACCAAATAATTAAACATTCCAACCCAACCAAAAAAAAACAAAACTAACTAATATCCTGTTGCTGATATATTTTGTTACATTCTGCTCCATTATCTTGTTTTAACAGGAAACATGTCAGGTTATGAAAGCAACATAATCATAATATCATTCCCTGTGCGTCAGAATACAGGCCTACTGACTTATTGTCTGATAAGCAGACTACGTATGCATGTAGATTATGCATTTATGCATTGTTTCTGTGCGCGTGTACGCTTATATAACAGCTTAATTATGCTAGCCAACCTGGATTCCATGGTTATTAAGCAAGCAGCAATCTTAGCCCACATACAAACACACACATACACACCAGGGGGAGGACCACCCTGTATGTGCAGGCATGCAGAGCACAGCAGAGAGCATAAACATGGAAATGCACGTGCTCACCCAAACCCATGTACAAGTTGCATGGGCTTTATAAACACACAAATGCACACATACTGTACACACGTACAGTACATGCAGGCACACAAACAGACGGGCAAAATACAAGCGCACACATTCACGCTGGCATTGAGGAATGACAGTGAAGTGTAAGCCCAGTGATTATAGTCTTAGAAGATGAGAGGAGCGAGGCGGAGAAAGGAGTGGAGGAGTGTTGAAGAGGGGGACAGAGGAGGAGGAAGGAAGGAGAAAAAAAAGGCAAGGACGATTAATATGCACAAAGCCTGGTTGCTGTCTTTCTGTTGAAAGAATAAGGCATTGCTGATCGCTGCTGTTGTTTCACCGACCACCACCGCCTGCTACTTATTTTGTTTTTTTCTCACTCTATTGATTTGTTCTTCAATTTTTCATTTTGGTTTTGGAGGAGGCCATGGACACACTGAATATTTTTTCTTCCCATTTGTTTGTTTGTTCCTGTCAAAAACAGCATTTCAGACACTGTTAATGAATGTTAAAAAATGTATCTCTTCGCAGTTTATCAGTGTGCTCAGAAACACATTGAATAAGATATTTGTTAATCATGGGAGAAGAGGTATCATGAATTAGCACCCCAAATAGGGCTACTGTCCATGAAGGATCACATCTTCACAGCTTCCTCACTAAGCATTACGATGCTTTCACTCCAGCTAAACTCACCCCGACTGGCTTGATCCTGCGTTTTAAAAAGCACCAACTGTCCGCTTGTGTTGAACACTCCCAGATAAGTTATCCATCATACTACAATGTCAAATGGTGGAAAACATGTCATAAGCACAAGCATCACATTTCATTCTGTCGGTGGCATCTGCTGACATTACTCTGCAAGTACAGAATTGGCTCTGAGTAAGCGCAATGGTTCATCTTAGCTTAGTCTACCAGATGGCCAGACTGAGCCTTTGTTATCTACACGCCTCTGAAGGACTGCGTGGCTGGAGGCTGAAGTGGAAATTATATGGCTAGAAGTAATGGTAAAATCTATTAATTGTTTTTATTAAATATCAATTTAAGGAAGACATTCACTTTCTTATCATCACACTGAGTTTTAAAGTAAAGCCAGTATATAAATCATACTGTTCCAATAATGCTGACACTGTAATTAACTGTAATTTATAGGCATGGAAACCACAAATAAAAATAGTAATATATATGATTAACTGTGCGTCTCTGTAGCCTTGCCTTGGAAAACCGAACGGGTCATGGAGAACTTGTCTTGGGATTTACAGCTGGAGATTGACTTGAGATAAGATATACAACCTCTTCTGTAACAAGGAAGGTCGCTATTCAGATCCTTTATCCCAGCTTTATCAGGCGGGCTGGATCAATGGGAGATAAACCTACAGCCAACACTGTGAATGACAGAGGAGCTGCCTATGTTAGACCTCTCATACAAGGTTTCGTAATGGCTGCTCTTCCCATAAAGAAGGCACGACTGTCCATACAGTCTGTACTGTGTGAGATAACCTGGGGGGTGAGGGGCAGTGTGGGGGTTTAGGCAGCGATTTTAAGCAGCGGATGAATCGTCAAGATGGTCTCGGCTATCATAGTCTTGTTTGATGTTCCAAACACTGTAGTTCTGAATACAGATAGTCAGTTAATCAGGTAGTCAGTGTTTGCTTTGGATTCTGTACATGCTGAGAATAAAAATGGGTTAGTGGTTGAATGGATGGATGACTGCAAGAAGGGGTGGATACGGGCTGAGTTAGCTGGGTGGACAAATGGACAGAACAAATGGATGGATGGACTAACTGGTGGACTAATAGATGGCAGCACATCTTAATATGTATCTATATGTACCTGGATTTGACTGAACATCAAAATACACATAGCGACAGATAATTATACAAGTGCCAGAAAAAAATGAATAAACATGCCCTATCCCTTAAGGTTAAAAAATAATTTTCTTCTTTTTCACATCAACAAGTAAACACAAATGGGATCAAAACATAAACTCCATGGCGTGGTGCTTACTGTAATTAGTTTACTGCCTGCAACTGTGGTAATGCAGGCTGCTTCAAAACTCAGTGAGTCAGTCAAATATTAATTTAGTCAGTCAGTCAAACAGCCGGTCAGATACCAATCCTGTGCTTCTGATGCAGCCGGATAAATAAGAAATGAGAGGAGAGAGCAGGGAGAGGAAGGAGGATGAGGACTGGTCCTGAGGGGGAAGGAGAGAGCGAGTGGAGAAAAGAGGACAAGTAGGAAGAGATAGGTTGCAGAGAAGAACATAAGCACTAAGTGTTCACAGAGTGAGATAACCCAAGGACAGCATTCGGTGAAGTCTGTGGGAATCTATATGTTTGAGGAGCAGAGGGGAGGAGAGAGGAGAGGAATAAATTTGGGTTAATCATCACCAGTGAGGACTTAAGTCTCAAGAGGGGAGGAGATGTAAAAAGACGGCCACGAAGACAGCCAGATATAACCGTTGTTCAGAATATTTGACTCGCAGCAGTACAGTAGCATGACTCTTGCCAGTTGGGAAATTTTGAGTATGAACTGCATTGCGGTCAGGGAGGTCAAGAGGAAGCCATGTTTAAGTCATGGTAAGTGCGGATATGTTGCATTCTGTTTCCTATACATTACACAGCAATGGCACGACAGAGAGAAAGTCATAATGCAGCCTGGGGGGGGGGG
>NTHP01000615.1:358178-381938 GCA_003416845.1 Oplegnathus fasciatus
AAAAAAAAAAAAGATCAGCAACATAAACAAAGTTAAGAGGTACATCTGACACAAAACTACTCTTCTACTTGTTTAAGATCAATGTTTTGTTGTACATGGTTCCTGGCATAAATTTCATAAAATAAAAATAAGAATAAATGTTTGTGTCACATGATGCCACTTGATACAAAAGTAGTAGTACTTGACAATTAATAATCAGTAATTATAAATTAGTCAAGTAATAATGGTGGAATACTGCCAAATCAGCAATATCTTAAAAATGTAATTTATTTTTAACTGTCCACTGTCACTGACAATAGTTAAGTTGTTGAGAGAGGATGCACTTAATGTGGTGAAGTAACATCTGAACCACTGACAGCTTGCAGAATAATCAGGATTATTATCCCTCGTTGTGCAGCCACAGTAAATACAGATATACTCTGAAGAAAACCCATCAAAGTCTGAGTGGTGATTACTGACCTGCAGTACGGCTAGCCCCGCTTTGACAGGCACCTCCATGGGAACTCCACTAGAGTCATCACACTCTGGACTAAACTGAGGAATAAGCTGCAACACACTACACAAACAGACAACAAACAGATAATGACCACTTTACGCCGCAGAATATCAAGGTGATTAAATTATTTTCAGCAAAGTAGCAAAACAGTGCCACTTTGTCACTTTGATTTGCAGGAAAGTATTTGTTACTTCCTGGGCACAGACAAAAAGTGACCATATTAAACACCTCCTTTATATGTGGGCAAAAAATGTCACCCAAAAGTTGTTATCCAACATCGGCAGTTAGGCTAATGAGTTGAGTATTAGCAGGAGAATGTCGCTTGCTTCATAAACCCAGCCCATGAATTTCATTTCACCGTTTGCAGACTACAGAACGAGGTCAATGCCCACTTCAATGCCTCGTACAAAAGATTTGGGGGTTTCAAATTACATGAGATGTCATCATCTACTAAACCACTGCACATAGTTTGTCTGCTTCCAACTTCAATTGTTTCTAGGTGGATGCTCTAAAAGCAAAAACTGAGCTTGTCAGAATTAGGCCGTCTTTGTTAAGCTAGAAATTAACATAAAATTAAAATATTACTTATAAGAGTGGTGTATGAAACTACGAGCAGAATCATGTGCATAATATACTGTAGTACCTCTACTATTTCAGTTCAGCATACAGACTCAACATGTCTGTTACCTGTCGATACTGTCTATACAGTCTTTCAAGGACACCAGAAGCCCCTCCCTCACAGGAAGCTGTAGGTCTTCTGTCTCTGTGATGACCAGCATGTGTGGGCGGGACAGGGCAGGGCTGAGGTCGTACAGGTGGATCCTGCTGTCATACGTCATCAAACCAACACGGACGTCGGACAAGCCGTCACCATCCTCCCTACACAGAGAAGATGAAACTTTAAACATTGCTGGTTGGAAACTAGATCATGGACTAATGTCCCTGTTTTCCCAGTATTTCCAAACCTGCATACAACTGAGCAGGCTGTGAAAGAGAGCGTGTGTGTGTGTGTGTGTGTGTGTGTGTGTGTGTATGTGTGTGTATATTTAGTTAGGTGGGAGTGTGTTTACCTCTTCAGAGAGGTGAGCAGAGTGAGTATTTGTTGTGTTGCAAACTCCAAATGTCCTCCTCTCAGCGCTGGGGCAGACACATCTATGGCTAGAAGCAGTGCAGCAGGCTCACCCTGAGATAAAGTACGACAATTTACACGCATCTTTCCCCTTAAAGACTATCAAAGGTCTTTGAAAGGGCACCAATAACTTGAACAGTTACATTTTAAGTTATTTTTGAAGTACAACAGTGAAGTCGTGTTATAACGTTGACAGAATTATTCTGGGAGCTGAGATTCCACTGTTATTCCCCCGCTACAGTATACACACTTGTCCTTCTCTGCATCAAATTAAGGCTGCAACTTTTCAATTAATAATTTTGGTCTACAAAATGTCAAAATGCCCTTCACAAGTTGGTGATATTTTCTAAATGCTTGTTTTGTCCAACCAACAGCCCAAAATATTCAATTTACAGTGATATAAAACAAAGAAAAGCAACACATCCTCACATTTGAAAAGCTACAATCAGCAAATGTTTGACATTACTGCTTGATCAATGTCCTATTAATTAATTAATATCTGAATGATATCAGGTTAGAGAAATCCTCACAAATGGGGTGTCTCATATAAAAACTTACATATATATTATATATAATATTTCTATTTTGGATGCTTTAGCATTACTGTATTGGGAAGTGACGGTCTTATACACCCAGTGTCCAGACTGTGATATGTTTGACAAAGCCCTTATTCAAGAGCACTGCACTAATATGCAAACAAAACTAACAATTGTAAAAGGTGAAACTAACCTTCTGAGAATTGAGTATCTCGTATGACCCCATACTGAGTTCAGGCCTCTTGTCTTTATCCACCCGAACCCCCTCCACCCCTTTGGTGGGCTGGTAGTGTTGCCACGGCACTGAGACACAAGAGAGGAGAGCAAAACTGTTGCTGCATGTAAAGGAAGCAACAAACTCACATTCAGGTTAGGTGCAGCAGTTCAACACATTGAAATGGCTTTGAAAGCTTTGATTTTCGACCACTAACAGTAGTGTTCATTCTTTCATTCAATATATTTGACCAGGAAATTATACTTTCATTCAACTGTACTGGGAACACAGCTATCCAACAGGAATGGACGTGTCAGGTAGCTTGTATGTAGCTAGTAACAGTGTCTTACTATTTACATAATTTCTTTTACAACATTACCTTGCTAGATAGTTATCTGACTCACCATGCTATAACTCAGTGTTTTGCAGTAGAAACAAAAATATAAAGCCTAAGGAGAGGACAGTTTATGGTGTCAGAGTATTTTTCATTTGAAAACAAATATAACTGACCAAACCATGAACATTTTCTTATAATGTATCTATAATGTATCTAATACTGAAATCCACCTTCTTGTTTCAGATGTCTCTTTTTTATAGCATTGTTGAATCTGTGGATTAGAGCTGCAACAGTGGATAGAAAATCCATTGCCAAAAAGTCACTGGTTTCAATGTCTCACAGTGTAAATATTTGATGGTTTCTTAGTGATCTATGAAGCAGCTAATTTGGGCTCTAGAGACTTGTGACATGTCTGTCTTCACTATCTGATTTGTTTTTAAACCTTTCTTTGATTTGTCTTTGAAAAAAACTTTCTGCCATGTGTTTTATGTTTGCATTTCATGCATCTGTCTTTTTATGTTTTATTTCATGTTTTGTGAAGCACTTTGCATTGTATGAGATGTGCTATATCAATAAAGTTTTATTGTTACTACTGTAAGTAAACTTGGTATTACACAGACCATACAACAACCAGCCATCTTTTCTGTCAAACTGACACCAAACCTCACCTACAGTTTGGGTATGAGCATTACATGTATGCTTAGATGCTCAATGTTAAATCTTACCTTCACTGAGTTTCCCACAGAAGGGGCAGTAAAACCTCTGACCACAGTCCTGCCAGCCCATCGCAGAGCACATGGAGGCTCCACACCAACCACAACCCATAACACACTCTGGCTCTTTGATCACTGGCAGGGGCTTCTCGAGACAACACACACACACACACACACACACACATCCACTATAAATACACATATTTATATCTCCACAGAAACCTACACTCTAAGCGACACATCTGTTAATTGTAGCGTTACAAAATGGCTTTCACTTTTCACTTTTATGCAAACACTTATCTAGATGTTTCGTCCTTGTTTTGTTATTACTGTTATTTGTCCTATATATATTTTTTAATAGGTTAGAGATTAAGCATAGTGGCTAAAAACTGACCTCTCTAGCATCTTGTTTTGACAGGGGGGTGACCAGAGCTCCCAGGGGCAGACGGCTGAGCAGGGCAGTCTGACCTTCACAGGGCACACAGTACGAGGTGGAGCGGATGGCGAAAGGACTCGCACTACCTAGAGTGCAACAGAGACAAGGTCAGGAATGACATTAAGGTTTGCTTAAAGGTATAATGAGTAGGATTTGGTGGTGGCTTCTGGTGGTGTCACGTGCTTACAATCTTGCACCTCACACCCTGTGCGCTGTTATTGGCTGGGGGCTACACACCACTGCCGAAAGGTTGACGGCCAGAAACGTCCCGAACACACCAAAATAAGAAAATACAGACAGAGAGCAGGGTCTCTGCAGATACAGACACCGCTACACACTTCTAGTGGGTCATCAGTGATGATTGAGAGGGATTATTTTTGTATGAGTCTATACATTGTTTTTTTAGGAAAACCTTATCTGTTATACCTTTAAGGTACTACAACAGCAAAAAAACCCATTGATCTGATTATAAAACACTCTAATTGAACAGTTTCCGTGCAGGCAGGAGCTGTCATAATCCTTTCCTTGGTCTGACCCAAATATTTCTGCCAATAAACTGATAGCTGGCAGCGTTTAGAGAGCACAAACTTATCTCAAGACGTGTTTACATACACCTGTTGTGAGACATTACATGGATGTTTTCCAAGGTAGGTCTCAATGTGTCTTAGATTAAATGGGCTTATGTAGCAATTTTTCCTGTTTTACCAATGGCTGATTTACATCTATCAACAATGCATAGAATAGCTTGTCAAAGTTCAACATTCACTGTGCCAGGAGTAAAAGTTAAATTTAAGTCATACCATGTGCTGTAAGTAATGCTGATGCAGTGTTAAGTATGCTATCTGTCCCATAGTACTAGATAAAATACATTTTTATGGACAACATCTCTGTGACCCAGAGGTAGACGGTGTTGTGTGTGTTTACCCCTGTCCTCAATGGTACAGGAAGTAGTTGCCAGAGGAGGAAGACGGGAAAAAGGCTCTGAGACGAAGACCTTGCCCTCCCACTCTGCCCTGTCCTCTGCAATCACCTTCACCTGTGAAAGACAGAGTCAAGCAGAAGGAGTATGGTAACATTTCACTATATTTAAATAGAGGCAGGATCTATCACAAAATATTTATAATTATATAAAAGTTACAGCCTATGTATAAACGTGTATGACATTACTAATAAGCACAACATGTGCTTCCAAAGAGTCCTGGAGTGTAGTTCATCTCGTTGTCAAAGAAACACAGTATATTAGTATTTTTGTGGTGCTTCTCTTTCTTTTTAGAAGTCACTAATACACGTACTGGACCCTTTATTTTCAGCCATTTTGCTAGTTTTCTTAAACATGTACTGTAATGGGCAACACCCATCGGTGGCGTATGACGCACGTCAATTGATGCGAGGTTTTGTGATGTGTCTGATGTATGTCGTCCTTAAGGGTAAAAGCCTGAAAGAAGCTGGGCAGGAAATTGTCTTTCACCGTCAGAGGAGTTGCAGAAGTCGGTCAAGAAAAGATGTCGAGAGAGAGAATGAAAGAACTTACAGCACTGGGCAGGAGCTCTGGGTCCAGGCCATAACGAGACTCAGAGTTAGGAGACTGCAGAGAGACAATTGGAACGACTCATTCTCAAACCTTGACATTATTTTAATACACGGAAACTATTTTTGGAGATTTTGTTTTCTAGACTGTATATTCAATATGACTGCACAATACTGAGTCTAGAAAGACTCCCTTATCTTATGTTATGTTGTGTGTTTTTTTCTGACATAGATAAAAATGCATTTTAAAACTCTTTAGCTCTCAGGCTTTAGCTCTCATACAACAATATAATATCTCAAAATTTCAATGTTATCTTAAGCACACCACATTGTCATGCACTAAATGAACAAGAATACATAACTGAACAATGTGTACCCAGGTACATGGTCAGTACTGTAGCTGCTTTAACAGCTTTAAAGTTTAAGAGTGAATCTCTACTGGAGCAGAAAACAATTAACTGATTAATCGATTTGTTGGTCAACAGAAATTTTTCTTTTTTTAAATCAATTTAATCTTTTTTTTTTCATCATCATTCTCTCCTTCTAGCTTCTCCAGTGTGGGGATTTGCTACTGTTTTCTGTTTTATAGTAGTGTAAACTGAATATCTTTGGGTTTTGGACTGTTGGTTGACCAAAACAACACGTTTGAGGATGTCAACTTGGAACTTAGGAAACTGTGGCGAGCATTTTTCTCTATTTTGTGACACTTTATAGGCCAAACAACATATCGATTAATTGAGAAACTAATCTGCAGATTCATCAATTAGGGAAATATTTTCCCCACCTGTGGCGTGATGTTCCTGTCCTGTGCAGTCGCGTTGGGAACAAACTCGTTTATGGTTCCTGAGGAGAAAACAGAGGACTTACACAACGGAGGACGACAATGGAGGAAAGACCCAGACTAAAGTATTATATTCTGAACTAAGTGGGCTGTTTTTGTTGAGACTGCAACACTTGTTTGAAAGAATAAAAGGTGTGCTTTGATCAGTACGGTGGTGGTATACACTCTGGATAATGGGGCTAACTTCTGGTGCTCTATTGGACTGCTTATGGATGATTAAGCAATGTGTTTCTTCTGCAGCTGAAGTTACTTATTTTCTGAATTTCACTGACCAGTGTTGCTCCACCCGGGCTAGTTCAACCTTCAATGACTTTGTGAGTCATTCAATTTAAATGATCAGCTCTTGTGGGAGGCTCTGCAACATGCATGTAAGCATGTCATGCACATATTACAAATAAACTTACCTTTAGAGTGTGATGGGAGTGTCCACTGAGGCTGCTGTTGGATAGGAGAGGTGGGCGAGGCGTGATTGTGGGTGTATCCAACGGAGGACTCCACATTTGCTCTCTCAAATGCAGACTGGGGTGTACACTGAGGACTCTGGTTCACACATTGTCCAAATGATGGAGAGCTGATGGGCAGATGTTTTTGATGTGGTGACTGAGGTCCATTCAGTAAACCCTGGTGTGTGCATGGGGGGTGGAAAGGGGAAGATATTGCTTGGTAAGGGCTGTAAGGGGAGTAAAATGGCATTTGTGGGGGCTTGAAAGGCTGCGCCCCTTCGTTCATAAGAGGGAGAGAACATGGAGGTATATTTCTTCCAGGAATGATTCGCTGCACACTCTGATCAGCATTATTAGCATACAGCGTGCTGTCCTGACTGTTGTTTCTGGATGAAAAGGTGGTGGGGTCGCTCTGGTGGACCGCCTGCAGGTGGTCATAGCAGGGCCTCTGGTCAGAAGGCGAGCCCAGGCTAAGATGCTGAAAGCTGGGCAGAGGGTTGCAGGGGGATCCTTGAGGTGAAGCTGGGGACCAGCCGTTCTGGCCCGCCCACGGCTGACAGGGTGTCTGGCTCTGATTGGCTGAGGGGACGTCCATCATTCTCCATAACCATCACCGATAGGTTTGTTTCTCCTTGGAGGCGGGAGCTGGGGAGGCAACACAAACATGCAAAACTGATCATCAGGGTCGTGATGTGATTCTCAGCTCTCTTCTGAGACAGGCCGAAATCTTACTGACAGTAGTTACTGCAGGTAGCACAAGGCTACATGCAACCAATAACCACCAAAACTTCGCTTTTTTTGTGAGAATACATCTTTGAAAACATCTGATCTTGTCACTACAGCAGTTAACCTGGTTGTCATACCACCAGCAGGTTATCGAAACCAACCAACATGATCTAAACGATTGATTATGAGAGCTAACTGTGGAAACATTATCATTATTAAGCTAGCTTGAGTTGTTTAACGTTATTCTGTAGTTAGCTAGCTAGGTTAGTGATGTTAGCCCACAACACAGAGGTGCTCCTGTGGATGCTCAAGTCTCGACATGGACACTGGACAGCCAGCGGCTCCACATAAACAGACAGGGTGAAATAAAAAGCTGAATCTGAAGGAAACAATCGTATTTTATGAAATGAAAGATGAGAGTCGATACCTTTGAACATCAACGGAAACAGGGGGCTTTGCGCGCGGCACTTGTTCGTCAACGTTACTAACGTTACCGTTAGCGTCTTCATGTCCCCCCTCTGCGGCGGAAGCGAAACACTTCACAGAGGTTGAATTTAAATACCGGCTCGTCTTTACGTTATAATAAATTAAAACTACATGATAAGAAACTGTTACATGGTTAACTTCATGATTTTAGCCACAACCCCACCGCTTACATCCATGAACCTGAGTCCCAATGTTAGCATGAAGCTAGCAAGAATCACGGCCAGGCATTTCCGCGTTTCCTTTCAAAGTAAAAGCCTGCCATACTTGGGCACAAAAATATAAAATAAAATAAATAAAAACAATTAAAAAAACAAACTGATAGCAGTAAAAGCATTATACTGAGAGTTTCTTCAATAAATTACAGCTCAGTTGTTGTCTGTATGCAGTGGTGGACACTAACAATTCTATAACTAACACCATTTACCCAAGTACTGTACCTAAGTACAATTTTGAGATATTGTACTTTACTTAATTCCATTTTATACTACTTTATACTTTAACTCCACCTTATTTCATAAAAAATACTGTACCTTTTACTCCACTACATGTATTTAACAGCTACAGTTACTTTTAAGATTAAGATTTTACACAGAAACCCTATGATGAGTTTATAAAATAATATACTGTTAAGGATTACTACCCAACATATTAATTTACTATTATATCAAATTAAATTTAAACATACAAGGTAGTAGAAATTAGCTCCACTTTGACAAGCAACAGAAAAACATTAAAATGCTGCATACGTGTTATTAGTAATAATAATCAGAAAATATTTAATATAATAGTCAATATAACCCTCACATGGGCAATTCTGCTGCCTATTGAGTACTTTTCTTTTTGATACTTTAAGTACATTCTGTTGCTAATACTTCTACTGCTACTTTTAAGCAAAATATCTGAATACGTCTCCCACCACTGTCTTTATGATTGTGATTCATACAAGCAAGGACAAAGATACAGTAAGCCTGACAGGAATGGAATACTGGTAACTCATCTTTTTGTTCCCAAATAAATGGCTGGAATATTATTCTTGGCACTTTATTCGTGGTAAATTGTTATATAAAGTCAAACAAAAGACAGTATACCAGCGTACCAAACAGAATAACAAAATACAGTTACCAGGTAACTTGGTCACAGAAGTTAACTTACAGCTCCAAACGTACAAATTAGCCACCAGCTAAATCTGTATAACACATAACTCGTCAGTATGTATGAGCTGTCTCTTTCCAAATGAACTTAATAAAATGAAACAAAACCACAGTGAAAGATGAACTGTACAGTAATGATAACAAAGTGTAAAGTTACAAAATGTAACTGAGAACAACTGATCATAAACCACAAAAATAAAAATGATCAATTATCAATCTATTCTTGGCCATCAACGGATGGAAATGCTCCCAATGTTGCACAAGAGACAGAGACTGAACAAATGAAAGACAAAAAGGAGCAGAGGGAGGTGAAGGATAAGAAAATGGAAGAGGGAAAACAGATTTTGCCATCGACAAAATATTGCATCTATAACTACTGAAAATGTCCAGTACTCTGCTGTGGTTCCACTTGCCCAGGCCAGTTACTGTTGTGTAGTTTGGGAAGTTCCGCTTTGTCTTTTTAGGGCAGTGATTCTGTTTCTGACGTAGTCCTTTACACCTTTCCATGAACGGGTCTTCAGTGCTTCTGGCTCGGCCTCAAGACACTGAATGCAGTCGTTTTTCTGAGGCAGCTTGTGTCCTTGAATTAAACGCATCATGTGTCTCTCAACAGCAAGAACCTCTTCTTCCTCCCATTTATGCTTACCCTGATTTTGGGAGCCTGTGGGGTGAAAGGGAAATGAGTGAACTTGTGCCATCACTAAAAAAAACACTCAAAATTCCTCAAAATAAAAAAAAGTTTCTTTCATAACACAGTGAGGTGTCTTAATCTTAAGGTTTAACTGAGGGTTAAAAACAGATTTTACTGTCATCACAACCACACTCTTCGTACTGTTGTGCACATTTGTTCTCAAAGACTCCAAACCCGAAATCCTGTCTATCTTCCCCATCCATATTTTCTTTTTGTTGTGTTTTAACATAAAATTAGGCTTGAACAATGAGGTGGACAATAAATAAGAACTCTTGGAGATACTTTGCCTCAACTCCTCTTTGATCTGCATGAATGATTTTACAATGTGTGGCCCATCTTTTAAAACTGAGGGCTGTCACATCAAGGTTCAGAATTAAAACTACATTTATTATAATTATCTAAACATGAAAATACGGTAACTGGAACACTATCTAATATCTTTAGAAGATTGCATCTTCAGTAGAAAATATTCAAAATATCCCTCCATACGTTTCCTCGTTTCCAAAGGTTATGTAACCACTGTTCCTACTGTGGCAAGTTTACATCAACTATAACTGACCACACTAGTTAACGTTAGCTAGTTACAGACTGAAGAAAAAACCATTTAATTCACTGTGCCTCTCAAAGGCTACCGGAAGCTACCGGCAACTTTTAAGGTGGAATGTTTTCTTGCATGTTACTCAATGCATGAGTTGATGTCGTGAATCAATCAACACACCTTAAATGTCAATATGACAATTTTAACCATTCCCTTTGTTTGTTATTGGCTCTCTTGCATGGCATGCGCTTCAGTGATGACTGGATCCTGTTCGGAATTACCCCGTTCTGTGTCACGTTCACTCTCCTCCACGTTTGTTTGTGTTGCCTTTGTGCAAATTTCTTGCCTGCATCCGTGCCATTGTCCAAAGGACAAAAAATACTGCCTTAAAGAGTGACATTTCTGACACAACGAAATAAATGATTGAGCACAATATGAAACGACCGACGTTTTTCTATCATCACACGATATATATCGTCATATTGCACAGCCCTAATATCATGTCATGAGGTAATTGGACATATGTAACAACTATCGTGTTAAAAAAACAAAAAAACACCCTGACAAACTCAGACAGGTAAGCAAGGCAGACGAGGACAGACAGTGCGAGCTTGGAATGAGGAGCACCTGCAACACCTAAAAAGTGGATTGGCAAGTCAAAAAAACACTTTGCGGCTCTTTATGGTAACTTTTGATATTATAGCCATGACTACTTTATGAACTGGTGGCAGCAGAGTATCTCCAGTTGTTTGTGCACCCCTGAAATCAGTAGTATAACTCTGTTGCTCTATTTCCTTATCCCTTACCCAGCCTTCTCCTCTTGGTTCTTACTTATAAAACAAACTACACCTTTACATTTTTCAAATGACTACAGTTATTGTTTATCTAACATAAGTTTGCATGATTATCCATTACTGTTAACATTTTTTTTATTAAAGAAATTCTCAGCTAAAGTGGCCCACAATTAAAAAAAGAAATGGACAGAATGACTGTTAATGGTCACCATTATTACCTTTTTTGCCCGAGTTGATTTTTGATTTCGGAGGTTCAGCCATGTTGGCGTCTGTTGCTGATCCACGTGCTTGCTCATGGTAAAACTCTGCTGGTCCACAGCATGCACCAGAATGCTCATTGTGATCCCATGATGCAGCTTGTTGTCCTCCTGCAGCTTGTAATCTCCCTGTATTGAAGACGAAAAGAGGAAGTTTCCTTTTAAATATCCCATCTAACTATATACACACACACTTCGCACACTTTCATTACTGCAGAAAAGCCAGAGAAATAAGTGAGCCACAGCGCAGCACCCCAGGCAAGTTTTGGGTTCAAAATCTTGCCATTTGGTGGTAATCATGGGCGGCTGTTTTTGTTACACCATCCATTAATATGAATGACACGCTCCAACGATTCCAACAATTTATTCAGTGGCCTCTCAGGATACTAGTCACCTTCTCTTCTTTTCACCCAGCAAGGTCTGTGTAGAAACATCCGCCCCTGCACTAGCTATTTGTAGAAGATTTTGAGTCATTACATTAAGAGATCACAGCACTAATATCTACCCACTTGCCTTACGATACCAAATTAAATTGACAAATTAAAGTTATTCACTAGAGGTCATTTTTAAAGACCAATCAACATGTTTTGTCAGAAATGCAAGTCTTCAAACTCAGCTATGGCTATATTCCAGGTTCCTGTATGTATGATAAAGTGAATTTTGTATGAAAGTGGCTGCTCCAAACTATTTAGAAAGCTATTTAGCAGGTCATAGACAATGCTTTCAGTATTGCTCAGAGATCATTGAAAACATCAAGCCAGTTGTCACACTAGAAAGTGGTTACCGTTTGTATTATCAAGTGGGAAATGATTTTAAACTGCAGGAGATCACAATAAAAAAAATCTGGATATTCTCAAAGCAGTGGCACAAACTCTGTGTAACCGTCCTAAGGAAGCCTGTATCCCTGGCCATCCCTGGATCAATGTGCTGAAGTTTGAACCTCAGGAAATAAGCAGTTATACACCTGACTTTATCACAGGTAACGCGCAGAAACCAGGTCGTAATACACAGGTTTTGCAGTGAAGTTAAAACTGTGTGGCTGCCCAAATACTGAGTTAAAATCATATTCTTTTTTGACTCATGTACAGGTAATACGCAAGGCTCTTCACACGATAATTCAACAAGGACTGACCCCTATTCTAAATCCCGCATTTAATCCTAAACTATGTAAAAAATTTACTCTGGCATTTTGGCATTTACACTTGTGAATCATCAAAAAATCACTTCTTACCATAAGAGTCCATTTCAACATCATCCAGCTGCATGCCGCTGTCCTGTCGCAGGGTTCGGACTGGATTATTAGGGCCTAAAATTTGGTCGGCCTCATTTTCATCCAGGTTTATCAGCTGTAGCATTTTTGCATAATGCTTCCGAATCTTTGCTGATGTCAGCGCTTCAGGGTCTCTAGCTCCACATGTTTTGACATATTTTTGAATGCAGTCTGACCCATTGTAGGCAGACAGTGCATGTGGTCGGCCAAACAGGAAGGGATTCTTACTGGGGACTCCACATGTCTCGCGAATCTCCACGAGAAGCTCCATAGCTGACACGAATGATGGCTTTAGTAAAACCGGGACCATTCTCCCACACTTCCCTCGTATGTCAACTCTGGTGAAGAACCCACACATGGTTCTTTCCAAATCTGAGACAGATATGTCCATGCCAACCTGCAGGTTTGATTTTTTCCGTGACACAAAGGCTGTCAGTTGCACCGACGATACCTCTCCGGCTCTTCTCCTGTTGAAAAGTATTGTTCGAGCGAGTATTACCTTGGCCAGAGCAGCATAGTTTTCTGCAGAAGGGCTCTCTCTCAGTTTTTTCTCAGCAAGAACATGAACATTCTCCATGTGGAAGTTCAGGAGCTTTACATCTTGAGCAAACGGCACCTTCTTTTCTGTGTTCAATTTTGTTTCTCTGAGTGTTGTTAATGCACCTGCAGAAATGAGCTTGTTCCATTTTTTCTGGTACACCGACAGGAACTTTCGTGCTGACTCTGCCAAACTTTCATCACCACACTTCACTGCATTACCTTCAACAATACTACAGGCCTTCTGTAGGTGGTAGCCAAGCTTGATGGCAAGTGAGGGGATGCTGTACGTTTTGTTTTCTGGATCGTAGCCTGCCAGGACGTTCACTGCAGACACCACATGTGGGAAGCTTGAGGGGAGAAAGAAGTCCTCCAGTTTCTCAAGAGGGGTTATTTTTTGAGCTTCGAGTACAAGTCTTGCTATCTGACGAAGGTTTTGTCTTATATAATTATGCTTCTTCACATCGGATCCGTACTGAGTAAACATGAGCTCACCAAACTGCAAGACAACCTTGTCATCCATGACCGCTTGTGTCACATCATCATAAGTCATCTGGGACAGAATGCTCCTAAAACCATCAGTTACACCAAGGTCTCCTACAGTTTCAAGCACACACCGTGATGCGATACGCTTCCTTCCGATCTGTGATTCATTTTCATTCCTCACTTTCTCTGGGCACAACCTCATGTGTCTGTGCAAAGCTTTCTTCACATAAAGACCTCGACAGTAAAGACAATGAAGGAAGTCTTGGGCTTGTAAAGTCTTCCTCGGCCTTTTTCGAACAGCAAGTTGGCCCTTACCTGTTTTCAAGACATCTTTATTGTGAGCAAAGTTTCCTTGATTTGTTAGTCGGTTCCATATCTTTTGCCTTTCTCTGGAATTCTTGGGATACTGAAATGCAGCTGCGACCTCCGTTTTGTCACTGTGGATCCTCTCAAGATGCCGTGCCATTTTGGATACTGGCTTAGAGCAAAACAAACAATAATTCCTCCTGTCATAAACACGCTGTGCTTTGGAATTTGAACATGGCAACACTACAGTTTCAGAAGACTTCTTCTTCTTCTGATTAGCTGCACATGTCTTTTTTAGAGGACTGACACTTTTGTCGTTCAACAAAGAACTTCCTGATTTAGCCCTTTTTTTCCCTGGGAGAGAACGTCTTTCGTCTGTGGGGGTCGGGGGACTGCTGTGAGTGGATTCATCTGAAGAGCCCCCGTAAGCGTCAGATAGGAAATCAGAGAAGTCGCCATCATCATCAGGTAAGTAATCAGCATCGCTGTCGTGCTCTGACTCGGCTTCTTTTTTCTGAAAAAAAGGAAAAACAATGTGGAAATAAAGTCACTGACAATCTGTGATTGCAGCACATATAATCCTACTGAGTATCTTTATTTCATATTTCATATATCTAAATAAAGACACTTTTATGTCATTAACAGTGATACTGTCACTATTCACAAATTGTTTTTGCTCTGCTAAAATCTACATCATGTCTTGCTGTCTTCCTATTCTCCAAAAAGACAATTAAAGGCTAAAAATTAAAACTTATTCAAGTTTATTTAGTTGTTGTTTTTTTAAATGTAATCTGACTTCATTTCACTTACAGTTAACTCCTAAATCTTGAACAGAGTGAGAATGCCATATCTTAGCATCTTCGATACTGTGAAAAATATACAGTATACTGCAAATCTGATTGGGTCAGTCTACCTTTTTTTTATGATATTTCCAACAGCACTAAAGACAGTTGGTGGTTAAAACTGCATCATCAGCAACTGTAGTGACTATTGACGTGAAGAACAAAAGTCAGTTACCTAGGAAATAATTAAATAAATAATGAACCTTTTGACATAGTGAATTACTGTGATATCTGACAAAAAACTGTACACTAATTGCTTGAGATTCATGAGACTTCTGTTATCTTGCTCACTTGATCGCTTCTGTCCAGTATTTAGGTCACTTACTGTCTAAGTGAGTCTACATGTGAGTCTTGTAAGTCTACAATAATGGGAAAAATAGAGCACTTGCCAGCACTTTACTGAGCAATATAGGCGTTAATCAATTTCTTGTAACATACTTTTTTGAAATAATTGATAAATCTGCTAACTGTTTTCTCGATCAATCAATGTTTTATTTGTCCTATCAGAAAAGAGCGATGTAACTGATAGGGATGTCATTAAATGACATGGTTGACAAATCGATTAATCGGCAAATCATTTCAGCTCTAATATTGTTGCTGAAATAACAAGCCTGGTGTTCCCAGAAGCCTAATGGCCAATTCATAGTTTCTGCATCCGCGTGTCGCTAGTGCGCGCGGTCACAAATTTTTGGCTGCACGCGGACTGTCCACATAGCAAGCGTGCTGACTGCGCATACTCCAGATAATGTTTTGAAGAGAGGCTGCCACCTTGCCACTACTTAGCAAGGAAGCTACTGGCCATAGCTACAGTCTGCCAGTCCGCCAGACCGACGCGGACCCTCAGTTGTAGTATGAATGGAACAGTGTGCGCAAGTCTGCAGCTGTCTGCGGATGTGGAACGCGGAAAGTATGTCCAAGGCTTTAGTGTTACAGCGCATACCACATAACCACAACTTATCAGTGGAGCCAAAAGAACATACATGAAACTGACTATGGGCCAAGCGCCAATATATCACATGGAAATATGAAACTGTTCTGAAATGATGAACTGCTTAATACCAATACTAAAAACTAACATGTACCAGTTGTTAAGGATTAAACAAACAAACAGAAAAAAACACAGGTAACTACCACTGATTCTGCTGGTGACATTGGATCTTCTGGCGAATCACAGGTCTCACTTTGTTCATCATCGGATAGAGGTGATAAACCACTCGCTAAAAGATGCGACTGAAAAACAAAAACAGTGAAAAGAAGACAAGAAATTCTAAAAATGTGACAGTTATGGGGTTGAACTTTGACTATCATTTATGAATTGCCTAAAACACACAAATTAAAGGAGCAGTCATTTATGCAAAGTTAATAATTTGATGTGGAGCTACCTTCGACATTCCTGCGGACAGCTGAACCTGCTGCGCATCGCTGGTCTTAGTTTGTTCACACTGAGACGAATCATCCACTGATGGAGGAGACTAAAAAATATCATATTTATATATTATATATTTGCATGTGTTTTAGATATGAACTGTTGTACTTCATTGCAAATCAAACTGCAGCATCTAAAAACCTTGACCTACCTGAATAGCTGTGTGTGGAGACTGCCCATCACTGCTGTCATCTGGAGGTATTGATTCCAGCTTAATGGGGAGACATAGTGAAGTCAACAGGGTGTCACTGTGTATAATTATCTCTAATAATGTCTATAACAGGCATTTCAGCAATTTATAATTAAAAGTAATGTGTAACTTTAAGGTCGTACTGGGTAGCAACTATGTAAAGAAATAATATTAACTTTCTTCAATTAAAAAAAATGCCTTAACACACTTACAACTTTATCCAACTCTGCCAGTTGTTTAAGTAGTTGTGCACGCTGATTTAAAAGTACTGAACGCCGTCTCTCATTGCTGGCCTGAAAGCAGATAAGAATAAAAAAAAATTACAGGTATAATCTAAAGGTAATGATCTCCTATGAAACTCCACAGCTCTGTAACTCTACAGGAAATGTCCACATGATTGTAGTTAATGGGCAACATTCATTTGGTAGATGCTATTGTTCAAAGTAACTTACAATGTGTACAATCAACCTCTGTGGGAGCAAAAAGCTATATGTCATCAAACATCTAAAAAATGTACAACACCTTACTTTGATTTGTGACGATATGTACAAAAATAGACCACCAAACAACAAAACCGTCTTCTGTAACAAGTTTAGGTGCTGTTGATTTCCTCACCGGTGGAGTAATGCTCCCCTCTTGCGATGGCTCTTTGTTAGGATGAGCAGCTGCGTCAGGGACAGACTCGTTTACAGCTCCTGAGGAAAAGACAAGTAAGTTAGACAATGTAAGAGGAAGTTGGAGGCAACATCCAACAATACTGCAATCTGAACTGCACCACTCGTTTAAACAAGTGACTAATCTGTTTTTTGAATGATGAAGTGTTGCTGTTTCTCCAACACCATGAAGGTTATAATGCTCAGTTTTTGTTTGAACTCCTTTAGAGAGCTGTTGATTCAACTATTTTGTAGGACGTAGTCTGTGGTGCAGTTGAGTAGTATTGCATTATCCTGTGAGGTTTTTCTAATATTTAGTCCGCCCCATTGATATCAACAAGAGTAGACTTGATTGGCCTGGTTCAAATTCTGTGTAGCAATAAATGACTTTGTTGTTGGTGTGATGGCACCTTTAACTATGGATTTTGGTCCTATAAACATTTTTAGGTTTATTTGTCTTGTCTAGTAGTCAGACAAGCAACACCTCATGAAAGATATGTGAAAGAGAGCATTTCAAGCAACACTTGACACCACACTCATCCTCAAACAATTTGTACTTCAGTTGAGTTGAATTTTCAGGAGACCAAATACAGAAGCAAATAATGACCATAAAGATTTGAATCTGATAAAAAACTGAATACGTAATTGTGAAATTTAATCACTACTGAATTCTCAATGTTGAAATTTAAATACAGCTAAATTTATAGCACTTCAAATATTTTACTTTGAAAACCATTTATCTTTTGTGCTCTGAATTCCCCTCTTCAGTCAATATCAAGTTGTGCAATTTCAAAAACTTTATTTCCAGTATATATATTTTTGGGGTTCACAAATTCAGATATTCAAAAACTATATTCAAATTGCTCAAATTCAATAAGCTCAATTAAGATCTCAAAAATCAAGTGAAGTAAAAACATCTGATTACTCAAATTGGCAAAATTCAGATTTGAATATCAAATTTGAACATGGATACAAAGGATAAGCCACAAACCAGCTAAAGCACTAAACGCTCTCGTTTAGAGAAATCAAACCCAACATGTTTAACCACACTGAAGAGGCTTTTCATCTTCCGATACAGGACAAACATGCCAGCGTAACACAAAAGTATTATAAGTACGGCTTACCCCTGCAGTGTGATGAAGGTGTCCACTGATGCTGCTCCTGGGAAGTGGATGAGGCATGGCTGTGAGTGTATCCAGCAACACCAGCTAACTCCACATTCGCTCCTTCAAAAGTAGCCTGAGATGTACTTACACGCTGTCCACATGGTGGCAGGCTAATGGGCAGATCTTGAAGTCCGTAACCTTGAATGGTTAATGGAAGTTGAAATGACGCTTTGTAAGGTTCGTGGGATGAAAGAAGTGGTGGATGATGGGGCCTACAAGGCTGTGGAGCTTGGTTTTTCTGGGAAAGAGATGGTGGGGGTATATGTTTTCCTTGGTTTGGAGTCAGCAGCATTGATGAAGTGTGGGGGTTTTGCTGAGCAAAGGAAAGAATGTGAGAGGCACTCGGGATGGCGGTGTTGGGAAACAGCGTGGTGGATGATGGATTGTTAATGTGAGAGGTTTTGTACAGGGCAGAGTGATGAGTGTTGTTTCTGGATGATAAGGTGCTGAGGTCGCTCATACAGCTCTGACTGGACACCTGCAGGTGGTCGTAGGAGGGTCTCTGGTCAGAAGACGAGCCCAGGCCGAGATGCTGAGAGCTGGGCAGTGAGTTGAGGAGGGGTCCTTGAGCTGAAGTTGTGGACCAGCCATTCTGGCCCGCCCACGACTGACAGGGTAAGTGACTCTTATTTGCTGTCAGGTTGTCCATCACTCTCCATAACCATCAGAGATTGTTGCTTGGAGGCAGGGCCTGGCAGAGCAAAACAACATGCACAGTTGATCATCAGGGTCACAATGTGATTGTGTTTCTCTTTTAATCATAGGCCTACATTTCAAAACATCCACCTTAATTTATTGTGGTTTGCCTTGTGCAGCATAAAAGAGGTGCGAGTGTGTGGTTTAGGAAACGATACTGAACACAGAAATAATTGATAGGATTCAGCTGGAAAGGATATTATAGGCAGACAAGCTAAAAATAAAAAAGGCCACAGACACTGAAGAATATCATAAAATGAAGACACATATTACAATAAAATAAAAGACACATATTACAAATAGCATACGTTTTGGGATCATACCCAGCCCTAATTTATAATACAGACATTTTCAAAAGAAAACTAGCCAAGTACAGGTATCGGAAAGAAAAAGATTACTAATATTAGTGTTCTTCTAGATGTTAAAATTTCAGAACATCACAACAGTTTGAGTAAAATAACAGAAGGCTAGAGAGGATTGTTGGACATAAATTACAGTTCTCTGGTTTTCGGAAAAGCTTATGAACAAACAATCCACAATTTCAATACTTTTGGTGCAAAACATGTTTTTTTGTCCATAAACCTTACTTTGCAAAAAAACGTGTAAAACTCTTTTTTAAAAAAAACAACAAAAACATGGGGTAGACATGGAGTAAATCTCCTGAAGTTTTTATGTTGTGCCCACTATCGGTTGAGCAACAGCAGACTTCTGAGTATATGGTGGGTAGATCAGTCCAACACATTAGTCCTTAATGTTGCCTGTGATTTTTTGTTTGACCTCAAATATTGCTTCAGTTTTCCTATTTGTTTATCATCACCTGACGGAAAAACAGAAAATTTAAACAAAATTACAAAATAAGGAAGCCCAAGTCAGCAAAAATGTGTAATACAAAGCCATGTGGAGGCGTGACAATCTTTACTTTTTATTTTGAAGTCACTGGTCAAGGGCTGATGATGCTTTGCTCATCTCATTTGGACTTAGACTGTATGTTCTGCCTGTTGCTGTGTGTGGCTCCACTGATGTGAGCACATCGCCCAAATCAACCACCAGTTGATCAGGATGTCTTGGCAAAGTAAATGAAGTGGAAGGTCCCTTTGGGTGCAAGAAGTTAATCTCTACCTGATCAGAATCAGCTTTATTGGTCATGTATGCGTACGCATACAAGGAAATTAGGGCTGCAGCTAATGATTATTTTCAGTATCGATTAATCTGTTGATCATTTTTTCGATTAATCGATTAGTTGTTTGGACCATAAAATGTCAAAAAATGGTGAAAAATGTTGATCACTGTTTCCCAAAGCCCAAGGTGACGTCCTCAAATGTCTTGTTTTGTCCACAGCCCAAAGATATTCACTTTACTGTCATAGAGGACTAAAGAAACCAAAAAACATTCACATTTGAGAAGCTGAAATCAGAGAATTTGGACACTTTTTCTTTAAAAAAAATGACTCAAAACGATTAATCGATTACCAAAATAGTTGGCGATTAATTTCATAGTTGACAACTAATCGATTAATCGACTAATCGTTGCAGCTTTAAAGGAAATTGACTCTGGTTTTCGTTGCTCTCAGAAATGGACAGGTAAAAACAAGGACAACAAGGCTGGGCAAAGGTAAACATAAACATTTAACTACTATGTTAAATGTTTACCTGATGCTGCTTCAGATCAACAGACACCACCATGCCAAGCCACCAGCCTCTGGCATACAGAACTGTGAACACATTTATGAGTGGAGGGGTTTTAACATCTTTAAGAATTAAAAACCAAAATTAAACTGGTTTTAGTAGTTTGTCATCAAAGGATCTGTTCAACCAAACGACAAAACACACATTTCCTCACTTACCTCTTGTAGCCATGGAGATAGTTTGTTTTTGTTTTTAATTTCAGATTTTAAGACCCCCGTCTCTAAGCCTCCACACCACTACAATGGATGTGAATGGAGTTTAACATCAGATGCTCACATCACAGAAAAATCACATTAAAATTCACCAGCAGTCTCTTTCTGCAAACAATGTCCTGTTCGCTGGTTAATCTAGAGAAACAGCCCCTTTGGAAACTGTTGGGAGCAGCTGGTTCTAGTCAACTAGAAGATTTAGAAAGTTTTAGAATTAGTAATAAACTATGTTTTTAGTAGTTTGGATGAACCGAAGCTAATGTTACACCCCCTAAAGTCATACTTTGCCATTTGCAGGATCCTTTATGAATGCTAACTATCCTTGTTATTTGCCGCAAACTCACTTACATGTATACTTACAGCAGGGAATGGGAAGCTTTAGCTAAATCTTTGCAGTTATGTGCACATCGACGAACTGTAGCTGAGCTGTGTGTCCCATTTATTTAGTTCTTTAGCTAGCTAGCCACATTGGTTAGCTGTTAGCTGTTAGCAAGCTCGGCTGTGAAATTCGTAAAACTGACAACGACTCCAAAATGACCGGGCTGAATTAAAACGACTTATCTGCAGAAAATACATCAAATGTCCAGTAAAAAATGTCTGAACAGAGTACCATACCTGTGAACATTACCGGAAGTAGCGGCGGTTTGTTTACCTCAAGGCTCTGCACCATGGATGCTAACATAAGTCTTCCGCTTGTGTTTTCAGAATAAGAGCGGCACCTCTAAAAAAAATATAGGCTGCAACACGCGGAATTAAGTGTATGAAAAACTTTTTGAAAAAATTACCCGAAATATTATTTAAGAATAAATTAATACAGCCACTGGTTGAAGAAAAATACAGATCCTTTATTTAAATAAAAGAAGCAATATAAAACAACTTCATCACAGTACTATTTATGCTGCAGCATGGCCCTTGTTACAGTTATTTGATCATATATATATATACATACACACACACACACACACATATATATATATACACACATATATCAGACAATTGAATTTTGTTACAGATGCATTAACGTGAAGAGGTAATTCAGTGTTTTAGAGGAGGGGGGGGCTACTTAGTTTTACTTTATATACTGTTGGGGAGTTTAGTCTGTAGCAATGTATCATGTTTTATAAGCTCATTATGTGTTCTGTAAACAAAATTGAATCTGTGAAGTAACTAGTAACTCCAGTTGTCAGATAGATAGTGGAAAAAATAAATAAATAAATAAATAAAGGCAGGAAAATGTTGAAATGAAATGAATAAAATTAAAAATACATCGTTACTGTGTATATTCAATATTCATTAGTCATCTTATTTTAGATCTTTGTTATAAGATAAAGTAGCAATGATAGGCAGAATATAATGTGCATTTTGTTTGAGAAATGTCACAGATGTTTGACTAAAGGATCTGCTATAAATTTTGCTTGTGTGTTGTCAAAGTAAAACTCTTAACCTTTATTTCAGGAGGTGGTCCCACCTATATATATTTTTCAAAAGGAATCCAGCCAAGACAGCAACATCACTGCAATAAGAAGAGTCACAAAACAGCACAAGCACTATTCAGTTGAATTAAAATGAAAGAAACAGGAATATTAAACATCATCCTCTGGAGACTCTTCTTCACTGTGACAGTCTCACCAAGACCAGTAGTGTATTTTCCACTGCAATGCATTTAACACCAGATTCCATATTCTGGTGTGACATATCGCTTTCCCTTCCTGTCAACTGACTCTTTAGCCAAACCCAAGAACCAGACAGGATGGTCTCCCACCTCCACCTCCCAGCTGTGTTTCCTTGAGCTGAAGCCCTCAGAGCCCAAAACAGTTGAGTACTTAGTGGTTCTCTCTGGATTGTCAGGAAGCTGCTGCTCTGTGTCTGCATAACTCACAGTGGTCAGATCATCAGATAGATAGAGCCAGGGGTTTACAGTGTTTGGGTCCAGAATGACAGAGAAGAGAGAGACATCAGCGGATGATAGAGAGAGAGAAGAGAGAGAGAGACAGCAGCGGATGATGGAGAAAAAGATAATACAGTTGTTAAGTATTCTGTTTCTACTCAATAATAATACTGATTACCAACAACTATAATATCTTTAACATCACAATTCATAATTAATCTAGAATGTAAACAACAGTTTTTGAGGTAGACATTTCAATTTTTCAGTGATTAAGACGTGTACTTTGAATGGAAAGTGCCAGAGTGCATTAAAAAAAGCACCAAGATAGAGCTTGAATCCCCCTGGACCCCCCTACAGTGGTCCGGGCTAAGCCCCCAATGTCCTCAAATCCTTGAAATGCTCCTGCCAGGAACCAAACATACTAAACTGAACCAACTTGTGCTTTCCTGAGTCACGTTAATCCCTTCACAAACTATACTGAACAAAAATTTAAATGCAACACTTTTGTTTTCGCTCCTATTTTTCACAAGTTGAAATAAAAAAATCTAAGACTTTTTCTACGTACACAATAAGAATATTTCTGTCAAATTTGGTCACAAATTCATTTAAGTGTTAGTGAGCACTTCTCCTTTGCCAAGATAATCCACCCACCAGACAGGTGTGGCATATCAGGATGCTGATTAAACACTATGATTAGTACACAGGTGTGCCTTGGGCTGGTCACAATAAAAGGCCACTCTAAAATGTGCAGTTTTATCTGGGGCAGGGGGGGGGGTCTCATGGATCAGAAATGTCAGTATTTGGTGTGACCACCATCTGTTTCATGCAGTGCGACACATCTCTTTCGCATAGAGTTGATTGTGGCCTGTGGAATGTCGGCTCATTCCTCTTCAATGGCGGTGCAAAGTTGCTGGATATTGGCAGGAACTGGAACACGCTGCATCGATCCAGAGCATCGTCCTCACCAGGGTCAAGACCCTGACCCTGAGCATGCCAACTGCACGCTCCCTCAAAACTTGCGACATCTGTGGCATTATGTTGTGTAATAAAACTGCACATTTTAGAGTGGCCTTTTATTGTGACCAGCCCAA
>NTHP01000615.1:402901-419569 GCA_003416845.1 Oplegnathus fasciatus
GGACTGTTTTGCTGTCACCTTGTAATTTCAGAGGTCTCACAAGAGAGATCTAGATCTCATTGAAGCTTTCCTGAATAAATAAAGCTTAACTATAAAAAAAGTGGATGTAATTTAAAATGGCGACTAAAAAGTTGAAATAAAAGTTCAGAGATTCAACAATCAAAACAAAATCTTTGTCAGAGTTATATACAGACACAGCTTTATTTCAGATTTCTCTCATCAAACTAACTCAAAAAATATCTGGATTTGAGAACAAAAACAAAATAAGAAAATATTTTTAAAAATCATCTGTTTTCCTGCGTATTGTTTATTGCCGTATGTTTCCGCCTCCAACACCTGAACTCACCTGCGCATTTACCTGAAGTCATTTATCTGAAGCTGACAGTGTGTCAGAGTGTGTCTGTATTTCTGTCAGTCTGTAATGTGTGAGTGAACAAAAAGCTGTTTCCAACTCAGTGAAGTTACTGTTATAATAACAAGCTGTGAACCAGGAACACTCACCTGGGGATGAGTGATTACATTTTCAGTTACCGATGTCAACTATGGCCTGGTGCTGATGAATGATCACTTCTATTGATCTACCATACTGATAGATTATTCTGCTTTATTTATTTGTTGGTATTCATCTTTTGTTGAGTTGAAGTTTGACTGATATTCCATCGCTTGCCAAAAGTCTAAGATGATAGAAAGTGAAAAGTAAAGACGGTTTAGAGAGAAATGTAGGTGAGAAAAAGCCCTCAAGTGGATTTGAAAGCTATCAGGCTAAGCACATGGGGTGTGTAGGGGAATAAACTGTGACTTAGAAGCTAAAGGTTAATATTGTAACAGTTAACTAAAAGTACAAACAGCTTTTTGCTTTAAAGAGTAGAATTTTACTGGGTGCTTGTCAGGTGGGAAAATGTGTTTGCTCTGCTGTGAGAAGACAGGAAGTAGGTACTGTTATCTTCAACCTTGAACTAGGTACAGAGTGAAGTGTGTATGTGTGTGTTTGCATGAATCAGTCAATGCACGGGGTATGGACATGAAGGAGATACAAAAGACAGTAATGAACAGTTAAACGATATTCAGCTAAACAGAGAAAATGCTGTCGATGCTGGTGTCAGTTTAACATAAAGTGAAATCACCGGACAAGAAAATGGAATCTATTGTCTCTGACGTGCACAATCAAGGTGTGTGCATCGATTCACAAAAAAAGAATTAATTCTCTGGAAAAACAGTTTCAGTACTTGGAGGATGAGTTGGCTCGCTAATTTTAGATTTAATTCAAATAAGGCATTTTATTTAATGGCAAATTAACTGGGAAACATTTAGCAGCTGGATTCTATTATTACAGACTTTATATGGACAAAAAAGGAAGGTTTTACATCTTCCAAAGTTAGAGGGGGGATTTAATGTGCCAGATCTAGAATTATATCTGGCCACTCAAGCATTTTACCTGCTCCATATAGCTAGACACACAATAGAAGAGCAATGGATTCATGTTGAAAATGTACAAATCTATCCTAAAATCTATTTAAATACATATTTTCAAAGGAAAACACCCCGTCAACTTTATGGTAAAACACTTGGCAGCAACATGGAGAAAAATGAAGAGTATTTTGAGTGAGTCGATATCAATTCCAAAAAAATACTTCTTTATGGAACACTACTTGGATACAAAATTTAGAGGAAATTATATTTGATTCAGGAACAGATAATAAATTTACAGGTAAAGTTTACAGAATCATGCAGAAATCCTATTCTGTAGTAGAATTAAACAAGAGATATTTCAGTCAATAAAAAATTGCGTTTAATTCAGTGTAAAATAAGGTAAAGAATCTACTGTACAAGAGATTAAGTTAATAAATATGACAGACTGTGACCTGCACAGATGTGACTTTGTATAAGTGGTTGTTGTTGTTGATGTTATTCAGTCTTTGAAACAGGTGAAAGGAAGGCAAAGTACCTGACAATATTTACTGCATCCAGTAATTATCAGATAGTTGGCATCTCTCTCCTTCTTTAAAGACTGAATAACACCAAAAACAAAATCAACTATCAAACAGATGCAAAACAGAAGGCTAATATAGTATGTTATTGAATCTTTTATCTCTCCTCTCTTTCATGCAGGTAGCAGCTTCTCATTTTTTTGTCGGGTGCTGACTGTCACTCTGTCATATTCAAAAAATCGTGGAAGTAGCTTATGTGTGTAAAAACTTATTAGATAAAGGTCTGACAGATAAAAACGTGTTATCTCTGTGATGTAGCTTGAACAAAGACATTTGCTTCTTTCAAAGTAATAAAAATGGCGTAATGAGAGTTCACACTTGAGTCTCTCACAGTAAAATTGCTGCCATTCACACTAAAACCACCCGATCAGACATGAAGAGACTGACTTCCTGCTCTCTTGAGATCTTAAATGGCGTCTTCAGTTCACTTCACTAAATGTTGACAGAAACATTTGTCACAGTCGTCTCAGTAAATCTCCTCATTTCACAGATTTTAGAGCTGAAACACTGAAACATATCAGGACTCTCAGTTCAGACCAGAACACACAAATCATCTGTCTTTTTCCAGACTGTTGGATGGTATCTTTGTTTCCGGTTCAAACATGTAAAGTCCGTTAACGTGTCCGGTCAGAACCGACACACCTCACATTTGACATGTTACAGCAGTAAAGAGTTGACACAGTAAACCTCCACTGTTTCCACACAGATCTCTGTTCCCAGATCAGTTAGTGAAGTTACTGTGAGAAGAAAGTGAATGTGATCAACAGTCGACTGACGGGAGGATGATTGCTGATTTTTCACTTTATAATGTGAATCTGGGACCTCCTGCAGATCGATTATCAACTCTATTGATCCATCAATGATTCAAATTAATCTGCAGATAGAATGAAAAGTGGTGAACATTATGAAAGAAATTAGCGATGATTATTGTGACAAATGCAACTTGCCCAATACTGTTAAAGACATCGAAGCTCCAACATAAAATGAATAAATCTGGATTATGTGCTGAAATTTAAAAGGTTCTCTAATCAGTTATCTCCTGTCATATACAAAGTTTTGAAGAAGAAGAATAGAAGAATTACTGTTAATTTACACTGAAAGCCTAGAAAATGAAATGTTTCCCCCAACCATGACTCAAGGACTAATGAATACCCAAACCACAAAAAGATAAACCAAATATTGACAGTTGATGACCAGTTTATCCCTTTACAAACTGATTATAAAATGATTGCCAGTTCTACTGCTGAAAATATTGAAGAAACAATTGATGTCAAAGATGAAACCCAGTCTGGTTTTATGACTGACAAATAGAAATAACATAAGATTATTTTTAGATGTTGGATTATTGGATTTAATTGAAGAGGAAGGTTGTACTTGCATAAAACTATTAAATGGGTACTTTTGAAGCCTTTAAGGCTGTCAAGTCTCACCATATGTTTCACCAGCAATAAATATTAAATGAAAACATCAGGCTGAGGCTATCAGGATATTTTATAGAGCTTCTGGTCTGGACTTAAACAAAACCAAATGTGAGCTGCTGCCTATTAAATTTTGTATGGATGTTACAATTTATGATATACAGATATGTATATATACAGTATGTAAGAGTCATTGATATTATAATTGTATGCAGCGGTGAAACTACAATATATGCAGGTAATGCAGTTGCATCAGGGCCCGCAACAATACGTGGGCCAGTGCCATTTCTATCTCATTACGACCATAACAAAAACCATCAATTATCAAAATTTATGTTTCCCAGGAATGAGCCAAGCCATCTGCTCGATTTTGTCTCATACTTGATGTCATTCACCAAATACATAACAACACAATAACAGTTTTACATGTACAAGCATACAGTTTATTGACTCGTACCTCTATGTTGCATTTCTAAATTAAGTTTAAATAAGGATTAATGGGCGATTTGATGTTCAAAAATGTGTACAGTGTGCCCGCGGAATTCTGGGTCACGGTGATGTATTTTGTATATATTGTATATTGCAAAATCCACACATAAGAGTTAGTTAACGAAGTTTCACCACAGCAAGTAAGTGTGAGACAAGCAATGGAATACAAACACAAAAGCGGGTTTCACAAGTGTTTATAAGGCCTGTTTGCAGACTTGAATAATGCTGTCAATGTGCAGGTGCGCCGTCACCAATAAGTTTCATCTGTGTCAAGGTGCGCCGTCACAAATGTTTTCAGCTGTTATGGTGCTCCAACACCAGATTTTGTTAAGTAGGCCAGCCTGTCACTATCTTGGCACTGCTATTATGACTCATTTTCTATAGCACGACAGTTTTCCTTGTAATCATTTCATTTAGGCGTCACCTGTGCAGTGCATTTCGCTGTTGCTGGTCGTTTTGAAGCTGCCTACTTTCACGTCTTTCATTCGCTGCTGACATTACGTTATGTTAGTCTGATTCTGATGGGCCCGCTTTGACCATCTTGCATTGGGGCTTGGCGCTGCCACGTTATGCTGCTGATTGTATGTGAATGTTACCTAAAGCTGACAGCTGTAAATCTCATTTCATAAAATAAGTTGTCACACAAATTTACTTCTTTAAGAACAATTTTGTCTTCCAACATGTGCAGGAAAACAAAATATCTCCACATATAAACTGTCATGACATATGTGACAATGGAAACGCAAAAATAACCGTTCTAATGTGTAACGAACCGAACTGAACTGAACCGGACTGCCTGGTGGAAACACGGCTATAGTGGCAAAGTATTTTCTACCCGCAGCTGTACCTGTATCCTCGACTGTGTGTAAACCCGTCTATACAATCAATGCACTGATGTTACAGTAACAATTTCAAAAGTATATATTGACAACATCTATATAATTATAAAAAGTTCAAAATAATTGTAATGGCCATGTTACAAAATACAGACTTTTGGTGATTTTGAAACAGCCACAATGCCACAGTGCAAAAAACACAACCTAAGTGGCTGAAATATGCAGGTAGGTAACAGCTGAAAATCAGTTGGCCGAACTTTCCACCACACTCCATTGAAATCTGCTAACTAACAGACAAACAAACAGGACTGATATCATAACTCCTCACTGCATTAACATATTGATTATTGCGCGTAGTTGGTGTGATTTTTAAGATAATTTTGCTTAGAAAAGTTCCTTAAAAGTAACTCACCAGATGAGTTAAGAAACACAATGCAAATTATAAATTTGAACAAAAGAATCTCACGATACACTGTTCACAGGTCCTGTGACAATTGTGAAAGAGTAAGAGTAAGAGGTTCAGTGCCTTGCTCTAAGGCACCTGGAAAGCACTTAGAGATGAAGGGCAGTGTTTCTGATTCAGCTTCTTGCCAAAATTTTAACATTTTTTAAAACACTGAGTTTGTTGAAAAGAGGATCCATTCCTAAAAGTTTCTATATAACACACTGTTATAGTTGTACTACAAGAAGATTAATCAGTAATATAGTTATATTACTGTTGTTATGTCTGTAATCTTAATCATGTCAGGGTTTTTGCTTCCTCATTGACCTTTGTTTTATACTGTGGACACTGGCACAATGATTTTCTTATCTATGTACTGAAAGAATTGAATGACTCCAGTAAAGAATAGAAATAACAGCTTTTTAAATTGATTTTTAAATTTGATAAATGAATAAATCTCTTATTTCTGACCAGAAACAAGCAAACATATCATAAGATTTCTTGTAGTGTGTTTGACAGCTGTCATTTATTTTCTCTTCAAACGTGAACATGTGAACAAGGTGTACGTACCTGAAGTTGACGCTGTTATCCTGAACTGTCAGTCTGCCGTAGTGTTTTTTTTATTTGTTAAAAGTCAGAATAAAGTAGATTCCTTCAGTTATTGAAGTTACGGTGGCAGCTGCATGCTGTGACTGGTCCATCTGATCACCAGGCCTGGATAGTCAACACACATCAGAGGAATGTTTAAATCAGTTTGCAGAAGGCAACACGAGATTGTAGCCTTTATTACAAGAAATACCCGAGTGTCCAGAAATATAGAAACCCATGTACACTGTAAGGAACTTCAGTACAATAGTCCTGTAAAAAGTTTTATCTTTGTAAAAATTAATGTGTTGATTCAACTCTGAGGTTATTTTTAATGCTGTAGTTGGACAGCACTGTAAAGTCAGGTGTTTCTAATACTTTCATACCAGCACCACAAAGTTATAGAATTAAGTCAATGCACAAACAAGTAAAGTATTCATCTCAACAAAAACTGAACATTTAGCTAAACTGCGGAACTGTTTTACTTTACTGCCTAACACTGTTTAGCTGTTTTTATTTAACTCATCACTCTGTGTATATTTTCATTTGTTTGCATTTATCTCGAGTCGACTCACCAGAATTTGTTGCTGCGTCATTTTCCCTCCAATAAAGAAACGTACAGACTTCAGTGATAACTGACTCACTGACAACTGAGTGCAGAGAGGAGACAGAAGGTGTGTCAGGAGAAAACAAGGAACCTGATTGGAAAGAATAACTGTGACTTTGATCTGAACTATAATCATACGTGGCTTAGAAACACCCTCTTCCTCCTGTACCTGAACTCACCTGAGACCTGAGATGACCTTTTTCTTCAGCAAAACAGGAAGCACAAAGTTTTTTAACATCCAGTGCCAATGTCATCAGGAGTGTTGTCCTGTGACACACAGATATACAGACATGTCAACCTGTGACAGGTACGTTAAGTGGTCCATATAAAGAAAAGTACAGTAACAATCACAGTCCAGAAGTGTAGACATCATAGATTATCTTTATTTCTTAGTTACTGACTTCTCTACACTTATTACATGACAAACGTTTGCTGTTTTAATCTAGTTTACAGTGTCCCCCAACCAAATAGTTTTAGATTTCTTCTTGTAACAGTCATATGGGTGATTTTGAAAATCACTAACAAACAACTTAATTTGTTGTTTAGGTGTGAGAACTGAAAATGATCAGGAGCAATGGCCAGTGACGTCTCAGCAAGTGGCAGGTTCGTCCAGTCGGGTTTAGGAAGGAGTGGACTGTCAATATAGTAAATATGTCTGCTTTTATTTTTGTCTAAGTTACATAGTTTTGCATAATATAAGCGATTACGTTCACCACCTTTATTTGAAACACAGTTATTGAATTCAGAATAATATAATTTAAACAAAAAAGTTGTCTGTTGATTGTGATTTATCATGAATTTGCAGCAAGTCGCAAGTCTGCATAATAATTTTGAAAGAAAAGGAGGAAATTGGTTGCCTGGTAGGAAGAAAAAAACATTCAAAAGCAAGAAAAAATATTGCATGGTGATTTGGAAAATGGTTGGAAATAATGTAAACTTTCAGAAAGTAATGAACCAAATGAGAATGTGAAGCTGTCAAATTAATATGATATACTGATATGCAGCTTTTCCCTGCTGCTTTTGTGAATATGATCCACTCACACTAGGCAGCAACTCACAGTCACACTCCAATAAATCAGACCTTTGACCTGCAGTTTAACTGTAAGAAACACCTCTGAAGGAGATGAAGTTTCTGTTTGGAAACTATATTATGACTAACCAAAAACAGTTTCACACCATTTTCTTTCCTGGCTTTAATGATAAACATTAATCTCTAAACTCAGCTGGCAGCCAAGAAAGCCTTGATTAGTAAGGTGATTGAGAACAAAAATGGGTGCTCAGATTCTGAAAGACAAACTGCAGGCCAGAGGATAAAGCAATATCCTTTTTATGACAAATGTATGTTTTCTGCCAAGGTGCTGGAACATGACCAGACAACCAACATCCTGCTCATGGTTAGACAGATTGTTCAAACAGAAACAAAATGTTTTCTCAGGTGAGCTGGTTTCCTGTGTGGAGGTTTTACTTCAGGTTGTTATTTATGTGTTACTTTGACGGAGATGAAATCTGCATTACTGAAGCAACTTTCATCAACAGTTTTGATCTTAACCACAATGTGTATCAAGATCTGAAGTTAGTATGAACGTTAACCACCTGCAGTTCAGAGTCATCTTATGATAGATGGTCAAACCGCCGGTCAAACGTCTGTTTTATTAGAATGTGTTTTATTGTCAAGTGTGGCTGGATCATGTCCAGAGTTAGTACAACTTTAACCAGTGGGAGATAATGATTAAAGTTTATTTTCTTTTTATTATGGTACATGAATTTACATTGTTATAACATCTTAATTGTTGATGTATCCACACTGATCTGTTGTATATGTTCATTGATAGATAGATATATACTATACCTTTATCTCTGAAAGCTATTGGCAAAGCTTGCACTACTAGCAGATGTTTAAGGTGTTCTTTTTTTTATTTTTATGTTGTTTACCAAGGAGGACAAAGAAGTGTTAAAACATTTTAACATTGTTATAGGAACTGGTTCAGAGTCATTTTCCTACATCACATTTTTTAAAATGTATTTTCATACAACTCAAAATCCTCTCTGACAGGACTTACAACTGTCCAGCAAGCGCAGTATACAGTCAACAGTAATCATTAAATTTCTGCAGGCAGAGTCCAGACCTGTGATGTGTTTACTGTCTGCTGGGGAAGAGGAGAGATGAGTTGTTGAAAAATCTACAGTTTTGGGCCGCAGTGTTTTATTGCATGTACACTTCTACACCTCTAAAGACAAATGTTAAATTAATTATTCGTAATCTCACGAAGATAAAATCAAGAACCATGGCTCTGACATGTCTTCCTGTTCCCTGGTTTCAAAAGTAAATGCTGAATCTAAACTCAGTTAGAAACCGAGCAGGGTGTTGGCTACCGAAGTTACTGAGGGCAAAATGGCTGTTGTAGATTTTGAATATCAGATTCATAAAGTCAGACTGCAGGTCAGAGGTCTGCTTTATTGGTATGTGGTGCTGGAACAGGATCAGATCTTCACTCACACCCTGGATATTTTTCTAAATATTGTTCAAATGAGTCAAAGTGATTAAAGACTGCATTTCTGTCAGATTCAAACACAAACAAAAGGTGAGCTGGTTACCTGTGTGCAGCAGTGGAAAGTAACTCCAGTATGTTTACTCCAGTACTATACTATCCAGTACAATTTTGAGGTACTTGTACAGTACATTAGTATATCCATTTTATACTTCTACTCTACATCTCAGAGGCACAGATTGTACATTTCACTCCACTACATTTGTCTGACAGCTTTAGTTAGTGGTTACTTTTCAGATTAAATTTCATATAAAAAAACATGATAAGTTTATAGAATCCAACACATTATCTAAGATTAAACCAGTGGTTTCCAACCTTTTTGACTTGTGACCTCTTTAAAAAGTGTCCAGTTGTGGCCCCTTGTCATGTTTCAGATGTCTCTGAGCTGTTGTCAGTTCCACCAGAGAGACAACGGTTTAATTTAAAAAACTGTTTAAGGCACAAAGAGGTCAGATGATCCAATATTTCACAAAAAGTCCAAAAGAATAGCACAGATTTGTGCGTCAGAACTTATTTTTTTCTTCTTTCCTCTCCCATGAATCATCTGGTGACCCTTTGGAGGGGCCCGACCCCTAGGTTGGGAACCACTGGACTAAACTAGCTAACTGTATATAAAGTACTTCAAACTAGCTAACTATATATAAAGTACTTCACACTAGCTAACTGTATATTGTGACGACCCCTGCCCCTCCCTGCCAGTCTGTCTGGGCCCTGTGCTCCCAGTCTATAAAGCCCTGGCTGTTGCAGTCTCTCTCTCCCTCCTCTCCTGCAGGCACCCGTTTGGTTATGTTGCAGCTTTAGTTCCTCTTCAGTTCATTCTTTTACTTTGCTCACATGCGCTCCACAACACGCATATGTGACCCACACAAAATATGTGGTCACATTTTTGGTATTAATTTAATGTAATACTTTATTTTGTATAAGTAACACTGTTTATATTCAGGTAAAAGTGATTTAACAAAGTCCTCTCAGGCTTTTGTGTTGAAAATGTATACCACTACAGACAGTAGGGGGCAGCAGAGGGTAGCAGAGGGCAGCACAGTGCTTACCTAGAAGGGACCTTTATGATGTAGCTGCAGTAAGTTTGCCATTCTGGCAACACCGACCAGAGGAACGGCAGCAAGCTTCTCTGTTTCATTATTTCTCCTGTTTTTACAGGTTAGTAATGTGTACAAAAACACAAAATGTATAAATAAGCATAGCGAAATGTTATCTCTTGTAATTTAAGCTGTGTTTACTGTGTGTTTATGTGAGCTCCTACGGCTCCACTAGACCGTTGTGAGTGTGGGCGGACGCTGTTTTTCCTTTAGCATCAACTCCCGCTCCCTGATCAGTGTAGAGCTCCAGTTTGTTTACAGCTCCCATGCATTACTTAGTTCGATAGATTAAGTGTTTTATGTGTAATCTGTTTATAAAATATGAGCCATGTTGGTCTGAGGTCATTCATGTAAATATACTTTGAATGCTAAAATGCAGCTAGGAGCCGTTATCTTGCCCAGAAACATACGAAGCCAGTAGGCTTGAACTTGAAGTGAGTACAGTTAACAAGAATGTTAGTGGATACAGAACTAAAATATATGGAGAAAGGTTTATATTCCTTCATGATCAATGCATTTTACTTAGATATGTTCTTTATTTTATGGAATTTGTTAATTTTTGGTGAATGTGTCTGAGTGGAAACCAAAGAGAGACTTGAGACTAAGTGGACGAGTAAGAAAAGAGAAGAAAATATAAAGCATTTGACAATGTATTTATTGAATAAATTCTGGCAAGACCGACCAGGCGAACGGCAGCAAGTTTCTCTGCTTCATTATTTCTCCTGTTTTTACAGGTTTATAATCTGTTGACATGCTCAGCATAGCAGGGCCTGTAACACATACATTATCTCCACTCTCATGCACACCCTACACTACTGATTCCACTGACTTTCACTCTCCATCTGCTTTTGTACTTTTGTTATGTATTTAATTAATCACAGTTTGTTTAATAAATTACTTTGGTTAACTGCTGAAAACTGTGTGTCTCCCACTTTTGTCATGGCTTGTGACAAATTGGGGGCTCGTCCTATTTGGTTGGTACATTATATGCACTGATTTGGTCCTGGTGTGTTTGGCCAGGTTGGGTTTTGTTTTGTTTGGTAGGTGCTCAGATTCTGGGAGATGCACCAGATTTGGCAGCTAATGCCTCCCATACACTAGAAGACTTTAGAAAGACATTTAAAAGTCTGACACCCTCTCACATCTAAAGACATTTTAGTCACAGACTATAGATTTTGCAAAGACTGGGAATCTTGCAGGGTCACTAATTAAAAGACTACAACTAGATTCCTTTTGAGATTATTTCCCATCCTGCTCCTGGTGGAAATTTACAAGAAAAAAAACTGTTGAACAATTGAGCAGAAACAGAAGCAGCTTTTGGCCACAGCTGCCCTTGTGCGTGCAGTGGTTTGCGTCTGCGGTGATTTAGGCTGTAATGTTAGCTGGGTTAGCATTACCCGCTAACAAGGCATTTCCTTCCTCCCTACTTCAAATTTTCACCGGTTCACCGACGCTAACTGTGGCGGCACTGACACCGCGTCCTAACAGCAAGCAAGCATCCGACTATCGCTTCGCATTCAGTTAGGACACGGTGTCTGCAGCCCTTGTGCGTGCAGTGCGCCTCCCCGGAGTTCCCTCCATGTTTACTATCTACCTGGTTTGCTGCTTCCTGTTTGGTGCTGGAGAGAGCGCACTTATTGGTTGTTGACAATGTTCACGTCACTGAACTTCACTATTTGCATAAGCCAAGACTAAAAACCTCCAATAATCTTAAACATGTTTGATTTTGTCGGAACACCAAGACGAGAAAAAGACTGGCTTAAAGCTTGGGTAGGTAATGTCTTTTAGAAGCATTTTTTGTTATATTTGTTGAAATTCTCTTTACATTCAGACAATCAATAAATCAAATGCTCTGATAAATAAAAGAAAAAAGTCCAGTGTCTGTGGCTGTTGTAGGACTGTAATAAGCCCGTCCCATCATTTCATTCGGACCGAAGGAAATGATTGGACGAGCTACCTGCCTGCCCACCTGCGCGCACTCTGACCCTGCATTCACTGCGCATGACTGGAGTCTTCCACGCGGCTAGGCGGCTAAAGCTAGCGAACCAGTCGCACAAGAATGGCAGAGAAAGAAAAGAAAGACAGAAAACAGAAAAGGCTGCGACCAAAAAGAGGTTGGATAAAGTAAGAGGTCAAACCAGAGTCAACATCAGTTTTGATTTTCAACGATGGAGAGAAGAACTGAGGGAGTTGAAGGGCTGAAAAGTGACGCTGTGAGTACTAACAACAGCCATGTTGATTGTTTATGTTCATTATGATGATGTTCGGTGTTTTCAAACACGTGAATGAGACATGAGGTAGTTGGACACAGTGACGACAACGATGCGCTCCTCTCCTCAACGCTCTCTCGTGGACTCGTCCTCCAGCAGTAGTCAGGTGGTGCGCGTTTGTGTGTTTTGAGGGGAGTGGCTTTGGGTCGTATACTTTCAAAATCTAGCTTTTTATGACCACCTTACACTAAACGATCGAATTGACGGAGCGTGCCCCAACTCCAGCAACACTCTCATGATTTTGTTCCGTCATTGGAAATTTGTCTGCGACAGTGAAATCGCTTGAAAAGTCGTTTGGTGTAAGGCCGGCATAAGGTGGGGAGAAGCATTTGTCTCTCCTTTTGTAGGGTATCTAACACTGTGGCGCAGTGTTTGGAGTTTTCCCTGTTTAGGCTTTAGTGGCGTTTCCCCTTTGGGTTGCGTCAGTTTGTTTGTTTGTTTGTTTTTTTTCACCCTTCTGGTAGTGGCAACGTGGTAAGTGTCAGTTGTTTTCAGACAATTGTCTCGGGTGCACGTCCGTGGGAATTTGTGGGGTTGCCTGCTCTCAGGTCGCCTTTCAAACCTGCTGGTTTACAGCGCTTAAAAACCCGCCGCAAGCCGCGTGAAGACTAGGGGTGAGTTGTTACATTTGGCCAGGCAGTTAGTGGGAAGACTCTTTGGGGCTAGTTTAGCCTCATGTGTGTGTCTTTGGGCTTTGTGTAACCCTGTTGTTGCTGTTGTTATGGCCTCAATCTCAGATTTTGCTGATTCTCCGACATGGGGGTTGTTGGATAAATGCACCAAAGAACAGCTGTTGAAAATAGCCGAACATTGAGGTTGATGTTGGTGGCCACAGCCGTAAGGCTGACATTAAGGCTGTTTTGGCAACGGGGTTGGTGATTAAAGTAGTTTTGGGTGAGGAGCCAGGTCCAGTTGGGACTCTTGGGACGACTGCTGGGCTTACGTTTGAGCAGCAGAAGGCGCTACCTTTGTTGCAATTGGAGAGCAAGAAAGGTAAGCAGATTGCTTTGGAAAGGGTGAGACAAGAGTATGAAACTGAGAGGGAAAAAATGAGACGGGACTGAAAAATTGAAGTTAAATTTTCAGTGGCAAAAATTGGATTTGTAAAACAGGGTGTACTTCCAGGAGATGTTTCACTAGGGGAAGAGGTTGTGTCTTCTCAGGGCCAGTCGAATCAGTGTAAGTTTGATATCAGCAGTAGTTTGTGTCTGATGCCTGTATTTAATGAGAGAGATCCTGACACGTTTTCTCTCTGTTTGAAAGGGTGGCTGATGTGAGGGGTTGGCCGGATTCGGAGTGTACATTGTTGCTCCAATTTTTTGCTACATATTTGAACGAGCATAAAGTTACTAATGTTCTGGAAGCAGCAGCTTTAGCTGACGATTATGTCTTGACACATAAAGGTAATTTTGGAGATGCGTGCCCCCGTGATGACAGGGGAAACTCTGATGTACACCAGTATAAAAGTGTGCCAGTGTTAGCATCGGGTGTGGTCGCAGGCTTACGTACTACATTTGATCCTGCGCGGACTTGCCATTATTGTCATGGACTGGGTCATTGGAAGGATGAATGCCCTGTCCTCAGGTCTAAATCTAGACATTCGGGCTATGTCAAATCAGGCTCTCGGGGTAAATTTACTTCTGCTCCTGTGTTATTCTACTGTAGCGTCGCACACTGCGGGGAACCCGACTATGATATGGAAACTGACAGCTATGATGGTTTTAAACCTTTCATCAAAAGGGGGTTTGTCTCAATGTGCGGCAGCAAGGAGAGGGTGCAGATAAAAATTTTGCGTGACACAGGGTCGAGACATTCATTTGTGTTGGAATCTGCATTGCCATTTACACCAGAGTCTGATCTGAAGTTTGGCCTGATGATGTGCCAATGCCTCCAGTGGTTACTGCTACGCTGCTCCTTTCAGTGGAGCCGGATGAGAGTGCAGTTAAGCACCCAGGGGTGTTTCCGGCGTGTGCGGTGCTCTGAGTTGTGCTGAGGTTGACTCACCTCCAGCTGTGACAGAGCCAAGTCAGAGTCTGGATTTGGAGGTTGTGGTTTCTCTGTCTGATCTCCCTCTGTCTGTCTCCCACAGTGAGTTGGTGGAGGAGCAACATGCTGATCCGTCTCTTGCTGGGATGTTTGATTTTGTTTGTCCGGTGGGCGAGTTGAAAAGTGCAGGGCAGGGTTATTACAACCACATATTAACGTTTTTTTTTGGGCCTCGGTTAAAGCGTGATATTGCTGCTTGTATCAGAACGTGTCATACCTGTCAACTCGCAGGAATGCTGTACTATTCCCATGCTGTGTCTGAGGATACTGAACTGTGCATAGGGGATTCCGGGGCACAGACTAGTCCTGCTCCTTTGGTGGGGGCTGGGTGGGGAGCCCTGGCACACGCTGTGGCAGAGCGTGGTGAAATGGATGCCTGGGGCCTGTATGATCCGTTAAAGCTCCAGGTGGATGCCAGTAATGTGGGTGCTGGCGCAGTTTAGTTGCAGGAAGGTGAGGATGGCATTGATAGACCTGTTTGCTACTTCTCAAGGAAACTTAAATCCTACCAGCTCAACTATTCAGTGATCGAGAAGGAGGCTTTGTCTCTGATTTGGGCCTTACTGTATTTTGAGGTTTACATCGGCACAGGGGGCAGGCCAGTGGTGGTCTACACAGACCACAACCCCTTGACCTTCTTGAACTTGTTGCACTGTCCTAACCAGAGGCTGATGCACTGGTCTCTGTTGCTCCAGGCCTATAGGTTAGACATTAGACGTATTAGGGGCAAAGATAATATTGGGGCAGATGCTTTGTCCCATGCCCCAGGGGGTTAATTCTCCATGCTAACATGGTTTCCATCAGTGCCTGTTTCTGTTTTGCACTCTCTCTCTCTCTTAATTTGCTTCCAGGATCCTGTTGCTGAGGGGTGAGGAGGGTGGTGGGACAGTGCGGGTAATGTGGATATTTCCTGGTGTTGGGTAGAGCTACTGGTGACTATTATTTGTGTATGTGTGAATTGTTGCACGGTGAGGACCCTTTTTTTGGGGGGAGGGGGAAGACAACCCCTGCCCTTCCCTGCCAGTCTGTCTGTTGTCTACCTGTGTTCCAGATACCTGGTGGGTGTGGCAGGGGATCGTCAGTGCCAACTGGGAACACACAGTTTCTTTAATAAATTACTTTGGTTAACTGTTAAACGGTGTGTCTCCCACTTTTGTCATGGCCTTATGAGCCAGGTTGTGACAATATAAAGTAGTTCAAACTAGCTCCACCTGGAGTAGCTCCAACAGTAACATGCTGCTCTAACATTGATGCTTCAGTATTAACAATCTAATAATGTCACATAGAATCAGATATCAGTCACAACCAGTACTTTTACTATGATACTTTAACTACATGAAGCTGAGAATACTTCTGTACTTTTACTTTTACTTTGGAAGTAAGAAACCTTTTGGAGAGGACATCTTGCAAAATGAGGACATTTTTGAAAGGTCACAACAGTTTGTGTGTGTCCTGAATTTAGAACAATAAATTGTCCATTACATGAAATTAATGGTCGTCTGCCAACCAATTAGAGACAAGAATTGTCAGTAGCCAAGAGTAGAGGTTATTTTAAAGGTTACTTTAAGGTAGGTTATTTTAAAAGACACCAGTTTTTTGTGTTGAGGAAAAGTTTCAAACCTTTTATATTTTATATCAATATGAAAATACAAAAATCTAAAATAATAAAGATAATAATCACAAAAACATCAAGAAAACCTACAGCATGACCTGCATACAGGATGTATTTTATTACGTTTTACAACATATTGAAATAAGATTTTAAGTATTTAATCTATGAGATTCTAATCCAAGAAAAATCAGTATGTGTGTTAATGAAATACACTCAGCCAATTTAACATCTTGAATTAACTGTCAAATTACGTCATGTTCATGTTTTAAAACCTAATATACCGTCTCTAAAGGCACTGCAAGCTAAACTAATAATATATAACTAATCATTTTCTCAGTAACTGGTCATAAACAGCCTGAAGTCAGTTGAACGCGTATCACATGTGATTGTACTTATGCTGTAGTAGCTTCAGTTTGTCCCCCCAACAGGCTGGGTAGCCAAATGGTAGCGGCTAACTTGCAGCACGCTGTACAGTCCTACACGTGACTGACTGTTTACATCACACACCCCCTCCCTGGAATCTCCATCTCCTCCTCCGCCCGCACTGACACCTCAGAGCACTGTTCCCTCTGCTAGCCATCCCAGTTAGATCAGATTTACCTCAGCAAACCCTGTTGGTAATTTACCTCTGGTACTGATGTCTCCGTGGTGTTTTATACATAAGGTGTACATTTTTTTTTTTAGCTTTGGAAGATAAACTTTTGTTTCAGAGTTGGAATCTTTTTTTTT
>NTHP01000615.1:429579-441008 GCA_003416845.1 Oplegnathus fasciatus
ACGTCCACACACCTCTCCCTGATGTTTAACACACTCTGATGAGTTGGAGACTGAATGAAACTCTGTCGGACCTAAAATGGCCTTGGCTGCTGAAGTCTTCCCTGCTCCTCTCCTCCCACACAGAACCAGGTTTAAAGCTGGTTTGACGTGTTCAGACTTTGGTCTTCTGGTCTCTTCAGTGAAGGTGAGGAAGGTTTCTTTGTTGTCACGCACAATGTTGTCAATCTTCCGCATTAACAGTCTGTGGTCATTCTTTAACATGCTGTAGTGTCTTCCTCCACACTTCTTAAGCAGCTGATTCACAGTGGAACTTGATTCACTTCCCTCATGTGTGGTGATGACCATCGAGTGTTTAAAAGCATCTTGACGAAACAAACTCAGAATGAACATCAATGTTTGTGTCTTCCTCTTTGAGAATGAAAATGGTTTCACTAACAGCAGCAGAACATTTGGTCCAGGTGAACAAAGAACCACACACTTCTTCAACTCTTCTTTCACTGCTTCCGTGGACAAACTGAAGATGTTTGGGGCTTTAACTACGGTTACAATTTTTCTTTTCCACTCCCCATAGGTGACCACACATTGACTGACGGAAGAATTTTTTTGGAAATGAGACCCTTGGTTACCAATGATGAAGTTTCCAAGTCTTGTCTTTTTGTCCTCACTTTTCCCCAACAGCACAATCCTGAGTCCAGATTCTGTAACACAACAACAAGAGAGAGAAAGAAATCATGTAAAATAATCTCTGTAGTGAACAGAACCAGAACCTGTCCTCAATTAATGAATGGAATAATTTGGAAGTCCCCTTTCCAACAAAGAGGCCCTTCTGTCCTCTGTAACTTTATCCAGGGTCAAGGCTGTCTATGACAGGATCTAACTGATGTTTACATCTCTTAAAAGCTTGAAAGGTATCATCATTAGTAAGTTTAATGTGTTTTATTTGACTGGTATCAGACCTTACCGTATTCCACAGACCAATCCTTCATGAGCTAAACCAAGTGTAATCTCATAACACAACCCTTATCTTGCTGTCTGAGTTAAAATTGGACATTTAGGTGTTTAGACAGTCATAAGCACATCCAAGAAAGAGGATGCTCAATCTTTACTTCCTCTATCTCTGTTCTGCAGCTCTAAAACTCCTCTGTCTCGCTTTATCGGCTATCTTAATATATATAAATCATTTATAAAACTTGAAATTTCTTTCTCTGGACTTGTAAGATTCCACATTACCCCCTAGTGTTCAGATTAGCTCTCGGCATTTATCTCTGGATGTATGAATGAATGATACTTCAGAGTTTCACAACAAGGCACATCCACTTAAAAAGTACGGGGGGAATCAAAGAAAGAGTCGTGTTCGGCTTATTAAAAAGAGCTCACTGCCAGGTATAGATAGAAGAATGTGTGTCTTATGAATGGATTAGCTGTTCAGTCCAAGTACCCTCACATACAATTTTCAGTTCTTTTTTTTCTACACAGTTATGAAGTGTTTCACACATATTTCAAGTTTATACAGTGGTATTATTTTTAAAGCAGCAAATATTTTGACTTTAATCAAAGTCCATCTCTTCTGCATAATCAAAATCTCTCATCATGTCAGCAACAGGGATATGTAAGTGGCTGGTTGCCTTTCTCATTTGCAGTAGCATTGTTGTGCACATACAGTATATACCCTCACATGACTAATGCAGACTTTTTAATTAAAGGTTAAATAAACAAAAATTATTTTTAGTAGAAAAATTACTATTTGTGTTACTACCTGTACATTTTGAAGATACTCAATTTATTTGTTTAACTCAAACTGCTGAAGCCTCATATTAGCTTCAGAAAGTTATTTAATTATTTATCATTAACTACCACTCACTCCTCAACCATGACACTACGATGAACATTACCCGTGGTTGATCATACTTTTCGATGCATGCATTCTGTGATGGGACTGGTTTTCTATGTTTCTGTTTCTTTCTCCTATTTGTGTGAATGGTGTGCTTGAGCTTTGCCTTTTGTATGTCTGTGTAGTCTGTCCTCTTCCAAGTTCCATGGTAGAGAGGAGTTTGTTTGGCTCAGATCTGTTTGGCAACACCTGAAGTTGGTCGATATCCTCACAGATCCATATGTGTTTCTTCATATAGTATGTTTACAATCTATCTATAATTTTGTCATCCTGATTGTCCATACTGTAATTTTACCGTGTTGGTCTATTCTATACACAACATCGATTTCCTGTCTGTCCGTCCAGGGAGAGGGATCCCTTCTCTGTTGCTCCTCCTGAGGCTTCTTCTATTTTTCCCTGTTAAAGTTTTTGTTGGGGAGACAAATTAAGGGTCTAAGGACAGAGGGTGTTGTATGCTGTACAGAGTGTAAAGCCCATTGAGGCTTGGTGATTTGGAATATTGGGCTATATAAATAAAATTGACTTGACTTGACCTGTTTTATGTCTGTGAAGTGATCCCATTACACTCACTCACCAGTAGCTTTAACAGTGTCCGAGATAGCAGAGATTGTTTCCTGTTGTGTCAGTCTTTGGTGATCACCAGGTAAAGCAGATGCTGAATCATCAAATGCTTCACAGCTCACATGTTCTCCTTTGTTGTCCATCAGAATTTGGTTCAAGCGTGCCAACAGTTCTGGAAGATGGTCAGTGGTCTTCCATAAAAATTGGTTTCTACAAGTTGTGATCATTTCTTTTAAGGGTGGATAGTTCATGTAGTTTTTCCTGACATCTGACCTCTCCTCTCTGGGTGGTGGTATCAGTACCAATGAATGACCAAATGATCGATCACTGAAGAGTTGAAGAACTCCGCAGAGTCTCAGTTTGTGTTCCTCAATGAAGTCTTCAGGCTGTAGAACCAGCAGGAACACATGAGGTCCAGGAGCAGAGAGACTCACACAGTTTTCTACATGTTCTGTCAGTTTGTCTTCAGAGATGTCAGGATGCAGCAGATCTGGAGTGTTGATCAGAACTATTTCTTTCTCCTTCAACTGTCCTCTTTCTCTCAGACAGCAGCCTGGTTCATCCTCAGTGTTGAACTTAGTCTCTCCCAGTATGAAGTTCCCCACTGAACTCCTCTCAGACCAGCTGTTCCCCAGCAGAACAACCCTCAGCTCAGACACTGAAGAGAAAACATAAATGTAAACAGTTAGTTATTAAAGGTCGGCCTGGTTGTGCCTCTACACCGGATAGACTAGACTGTCTAAGAGATCCTGTTGAAACTTTTTACGTGTTGAAAATATAGTCTTCAGCTTGCTTTCTTGCAAGTCTGAGAGACCCGACTCACAGGAAGGTTCAAGTTAGTTTCTCGAGGTCCTATACAGCGGTCTATACAGAAAATGGAAATTACATTTGTCTCACAGCCTCATGTTAAAAGAAAGAGCACTACAGGGTTTCCTTTGGGAAACTTTGCACCTTAATTAACACTAAACTGATAAAGGAAGCTAATTTCCCGGGAAGGGAAATACACTCTGTTATCAGCTGCTCCAACAACAAACTGAGACTTTGGAGAAAAAAAAGAAAAAAAAATCCACCAGCCTCTGCTCCATGAAACCACTTTGATTTTTATAAATCTCCATTAAATCTTCATGTTTTGCTCATTTGAGCGGCATATCGAGCGATCTGTGTACACTCCATGAAATTACAGACAGGGGAGGGAAACCAGAAAGATGGACTCAGAGACGGAATAACACGTTGTTGCTTTTAGTCTTTTCATTCTCTTCAATTTGGGGGCTTAATCATACACTGCAAACCTGACAAGTGGTACCCACAACCTGTGAAGCACTGGAGATTCAGATCTTATGGAAAACCAGAATAATTCTGACTCAGTCCAGTTTGACTTACTGAAAGGTGGCAGAAATTCATAGCTGCTGCTGCGCTTCACAGGTTGCAGATCATCTGGCACTGTAAACAGAAATGTATACATATATTTATTCATTCATTCATTCACATATATTTTATAATAGGCCAGTTTATGACAGTAAAACTATGGTTTAACCAGGTTGATGTATATCAAATGCTTTCATGTGTGCAATGGATCATAAAGATGCATTTTGCCACATGCACACGATGACAGTCCTGTTTCTACACCAGGGCTTTATTTGTCCCATTCTGAATCACTAATAGGACCAGTGCAGTATGTCAGTTTTGAGGAAACAAATACATGTTGATCTTTGTAGTTATTACTAATTGAATGTTGTCTCTACCAAAGAGTGCAAACCAACAATCAAATCTTAACTTGATTGTCCAGCATAAAAAGCAGAACCACACTAAAGTATAATGTGTCATATAAATTTAACTGTGATATAATTAAAGGAGAGCATCACATGTTGTCAACTTGTTCGGTTAATGGATGACGTGAAATGAAACTGTTGCTATTTAGAGTTTGGAATGATGCCAATATGATCAATTCGTTAAAGCACTCCTCTGACAGCGCACACTTCAGTGTCCAGTCTTCCACCAATAGCCGACCTGTAACTAAGACACTTACTGCTTAATTTATACTATATATAATGTGTGCATAAAACTAGAGCTTACCAGTACTTAATGAGAGAATCCGTGCAGCACGCACCACTCTCCGTCTTTCATTCAAGAGCAGTTGGCTTTAACCATTGTCCTATGATGCTTAACTTGTGGTCTTTGCTGGTGTGATCTTTTGCTCAGCAGGAGTAAACCCCCCTCTGAGTCTCCAGCTGCTGCTTCAAAACACCTGATTATGCGACTCAGGCTGGTTCACTTTGGTTTGATTATAACTAACAGTCAAATATCTAATTCATCTTTATTTTACTTATTTGGAATCTAGGGGTGAAAATATTACAGTACTCAGGCCCCGCTGCAGGCTCAGAGAGGGTGCTGCATATGGTCCAAAAAAAATATTAATAACACGGGGGAAGACCTTGCTTTTATTAAAAGTCAAACATAAGGTTTAGACCACATCTCCTCCCCAGTAAAAGTAAACATACCACCTGGAGTATTTTTCATAAAGCAGAACCATTCAGAATGATCCAGCTTCATACAAAACACATTAAACCACATGATTAAAATGTGCTGGTCCTATTTAATGTTCAAATGTAAACTATACCATCTTGGTAGATGCTGTGTTAGTTTGCAGTTAAATTATTGTTTGTCAAATGGTAAACAGATCTGCCAAAACTTTTATAAAACTCTATGATTCAAATTAATCTGCTGATACAACTGAAAACTAGTCAGCATTATAAAACAAATTAGCAATGATACTTTTGACAAATGCAACTTGCCCATTACTGTTAAATACATCGAAGCCCGGACTAAAAATGAATAAATCTGGATTATGTGCTGAAATTTAAAAGGTTCTCTAATCAGTTATCTTCTTTTAGTTAGTTTAGTTTTGAAGAAGAAGAAGAAGAACAGAAGAATTACATTACTAATTTACACTGAAAGCCAAGAAAATGAAATGTTTCTCCCAACCTCGACTTAAAGCAGTGCTCGAAGTGGGCCGGTACTCACCGGTATGCAGCACTTCTACATTTTACTCTTTTTACTCTTTGACTACTCTGCTCTAACCTGTTAACATGGGCGCCGAAATGAAAAGCAAGTGGTTCTGCAGCGCACACGCGCTGCTCAGGTAGGCACATCAACCTTACAACAATGTTGGCATGGCTCCAAAAGAGCACAAAGAGAACACCACAAAAACACACCAAAGCTAGTGTAGACAGCCTGAGGAACAACTGGACATAGAGCATGGTGACGCAGAGGTGCTTTGTTTGTGTGACACACTAAAAGTAGAGAGAAGAGAAAGTATCCAGGGATTTCACTGGGAATACAAGGAACTAAGGCTATCCCGGCCTGATGACTTTATTGCACCACACACTGAAGCTAGTGTAGCTACATAGTCAATAATGTTTTAATCTAATAATTGAAATGGTTGTCCCCTTGATTAAATGCATTTATGTTGTGAACATCAGCAATATCTCCTATATCTTTTATTCACTGTAGAAATTCAGAATGTAATACTTAATGATTTGCTGATACAGCGGATACACACGCCAACATGTGAATAAGGGGAGCAGGGGCGGAACACAAAATTCTGGACCCTGTACATAGGCATTCTCTATGGGCCCCCTCCCCGCATCCATGGCTATTCATTCTAGTACCTTTTTGGGCCCTCCTCACATGAGGGCCCTGTATACTACTCAGTCCCTTTTTTCCCCCCAGTCCGACACCCCTGAAGGGGAGTACTGGCACTTCTTTTTTTTCCACTTCAAGCACTGACTTAAAGTATAATGAAGTTAATACCCAAACCACAAAAAGATAAACCAAATCTTGACAGTTGATGACCAACTTATCCCTTTACAAACTGATGGTAAAATCATTCCCAGTTCTACTGCTGAAAATATTGAGGAAACAAAAGATGAAACCCAGTCTGGTTTTATGACTGACAAATAGAAATGACATAAGATTATTTTTAGATGTTGGATTATTGGATTTAATGGAAGAGGAAGGTTGTACTTCCATAAAACTATTAAATGGGCACTTTTGAAGCCTTTAAGGCTGTCCAGTCTCATCATATGTTTTACCAGCAATAAATATTAAATGAAAACATCAAGCTGAGGCTATCATATCATCTATACCCTGAACTAAAACATTACTATATAACATCCAGTTATAGTTGCACTACAAGAAGATTAATCAATAATAGTTATATTACTGTTCTTATCACTGTAATCTTAATCATGTCAGGGTTTTTGCTTCCTCGTTGACCTTTGTTTTATACTGTGGACACTGGCACAATGATTCTCTTATCTATAAACTGAAAGAGTTGAGTGACTCCAGTAAAGAATATAAAAAACTGCTTTTTAAATTGATTTTTAAATTTGAGAATTGAATAAATCTCTCATTCCTGACCAAAAACAAGCAAACAAATCATAAGATGTCTTTTAGTGTGTTTGTCAGCTGTCATTTATTTTCTCTTCGAACATGTGAACAAGGAACCTGATTGGAAAGAAGAACTGTGACTTTGATCCGAACTATAATCATACATGGCTTAGACACACCCTCTTCCTTCTGTACCTGAACTCACCTGAGACCTGAGACGACATTTTTCTTCAGCAAAACAGGAAGCACGAAGTTTTTTAACATCCAGTGTTAATGTCATCAGGAGAGTCGTCCTGTGACACACAGATATACAGACATGTCAAACTGTGACAGGTACGTTAAGTGGTCCATAAAAAGAAAAGTACAGCAACAATCATAGTCCAGAAGTGTAGACTTTCATAATTGATCATATTTATTTCTAACTGACTTCTCTACACTTATTACATGACATTTGCTGTTTTAGTCATTACTGTATACAGATCTCAACATAAATCAGATCAGTGCAAACAAATATACAGATGGGGATCAGAAGGTGTCCTGGTGGCTGAGTGGTTACAACCACATAACATACAAACAAAGGGGCATCGCACAGAAAGAAAGTTCAAATCAAAATGTTGATTGTGAGGATCGCATCCTTTGGAATGAAGAAAATGTAATGGGTGTTTAACCCAAAAGTTAAATTTCATTTCAAGGGAGGGAATGAGTTTGTAGCCCCAAACAGCTGGACCTCATCTCAAGTTTTAGATTTACATCTGGTAAAACAACCGCTGAGAATCTGTTTCAGCCTAGTCAGAAATATTCCAACCAATCAGATGAGACATATTTTAATAGCTAGTTACGGATTTTTCCTGAACTGCAATCATGTTTTTCTGTGACTGTCCTCCCCAGAAAAATAAAAAGAATCTGTCAAACTCTCGGACTTAATTTTACGTTTTCCAGATGAGCGACCCCTTGTGGTCAGAAGCAAAGGAGGAAGTAGAGTACTGTTGTGCTGCAAAACCCTCTCAGGGAGGAGGTTGAGGGGGAGGGTTAGATGAAAGTGTCTTACTGCAGTTGGCATCCCGTCTCCTAGCAACAGCGAAAGTTGGTTTCTTTTAACCATGACAACCATCTTAACCCTAACCTTTATTTGAAACACATTTGGTTGTAAATAATGTAAACTGTCAGAAAGTAATGATCCAAATGAGAATGTGAAGATTTCAGATTAATGTGATATACTGATATGCAGCTAAATCTTGATCTTGAGCTTTTCCCTGCTGCTTTTATGAATATGATCCACTCACACTTGGCAGCAACTCACAGTCACACTCCAATAAATCAGACCTTTGACCTGCAGTTTGACTGTAAAATACACAGCTGAAGGAGATAAAGTTTCTGTTTGGAAACTATATTATGACCAAAGAGAAACTCACACCAAAAGATTAAACAGGACACTTTTCCAAGATTAAACACCATCCATCCACTATCTATACTGCTTATCCTTAGAGGGTCACGGGGGTGCTGGAGCCGGTGAGAGGTGGGGTACAACCTGGACAGGTTGCCAGTCAATCACAGGGCCGACATATAGAGACAGACAACCACTCACACTCACATTCACACATACGGGCAATTTTAGACCAATTAACCTGCATGTCTTTGGGTTGTGGGAGGAAGCTGGAGTACCCGGAGAAAACCCACGCACGGAGAATGTGCAGACTCCACACAGAAATCTTTCCCAATTTACAGTGTAATGATTTGTACTGTGTACCAGTACAGCATGTACCAGTACATATATGTAGGTACAAGGGAACAAGATGTTAGGGAATAAGGGGGTAACAATGTGGGAACTTTATACTGTAGGTATTTTTTAACTACTGGGTACCTACTCTGTTATTACAGGGTACAGTTCTGTAGTTGGCTGTTGTTGCCTTTGAGTAAGTTAATAGCTAAATAAGTGGAAAGCTACATTTAAAAAGACATTTGAATATTTTAACGTTTTTAACATTTTGATATTCACAGAAGAAACAAGCGGTATTCATATCCTCAAATGTTGACCTTTATGAGTTCAGGAACTGTTGACCATGTTAAATGTTGACCTGTATCTGTCAGTTTAAATGGGCCTGGTGAACCAAGTCATCATGGCACCCCTGAGAGAGGTTGACTCAGTCTGAACCTGAATTGCAGACTGTTTCCACAGAGTCAAATTATTTTCTATTACATGATGTTTGCCATGTTTGCCACAATGTGTGCTGTGAGTAAGACAGTGCTTGTACCTGGATTTAACAGAACAGACTTAAGTAATCTCAAGGCAGGACTTAAACTATGATCAGTATATAGTGTTATACTGTTTTGTACAGTGTAATGTTGTGCAGTACAGGTAGAATGAACTCCGTCTTTGTTTCATCTGACCACAAACTCTCCTCCAGAAGATTTTTAGTTTCTCCATGTGATCAGCAACAAACTTGAGTCAGGCTTAAAAGCTGCCGTAATGGGTATTTTTTATAACACCAATATATGAAATGACAATGTGAATTATCACCTGAATCTGCAGCTCCTCTCGACTTTACAGAGCTTTATAGTGAGTTTCAGCTCATTGTTTATCTGTCCGGCCACAACTTTACTGTTGTAATGTTGTGTTCACAACTTGTTTCTGCTGCAATCAACTGGCCAACAAAAATCAGTTATTGCAGGTTTAAGGAGCTGGTTTTGGATCAGGGGTTTCTGTCTCGTACGACAGCCTCTCAGGTGATGTAGAGCTAACCTGACTGAGGACAGTGTCACATGTGTTCCAGATGATTCTTGGATTACATCTGACTGTATGGGCCAACTGTCTCTCAGCAGAGCGAGAAAGAAAATACGCAGGTGACATTCCTGACATTCCTTTTGTAAATCATTACGCTCACTTTCCAGTTATGATGTTTGTGGCTCAATCTGATGCGTACAGTCAAACAACGATTTGTCAATTAATACATTAGTTGATCGTAAGAAAATTTGCTGGATTTGCTTATTTTTATTATATTTACCTTTATCATTGTAAATGAAATATTTTTGTTTTTTGGACAGTTGCTTTGGATAAAAAAAAGCAATTTAAGGACATCACTTTGCACCCGGAGACATTGTGTAGTGTATTTTTTCCAGATGTTTTTCAGAAGTTTTTAATCGAGATAATAATCAGCAGATTAATCGATAATGAAAATAATAGTTAGATGCAGCCTTCAAACAAGCCCTATTTCTACAAGCACAGAGCAGTTACCAGCTGTCATAAATCACAACCACTGACAGGAACTTAAGAGGCAATCTCATGAAGTTAAATAAGGTTGTGGAACTTGCTGAACTGCCAGAAATATTTAAAATAGATAGTACTATAAGTAGCTGTATGTATATTTGTGACCCATCAGATTTTGTCACGCAGTATTTTCAGAAGACGCACAAAAAATGTATAAAAGAAACCAAATATATTTGTTTTGCTTGTGACAAAGAAGTAAACTTGCCAATTATTGTGTCACAGAAAAAGAACAGATAAAGAGATCATAAATGTCTCCTACAATTGTATAATCTTTTGACCATAACTGTATATATACATATATAAGAAAACTATTAAAATTGTATAATCACCAATAACTGAACCCACAAGTACTAGCATTCGTCAAAACATGTTGAACATAAAGGACATAACATCACGTCTCAGTCCGAGCCACATGTCAGATCTCTGGAGTCTCTATTCTCAAGTCTTAACTCGACATGGATCATTAAAGCTGAATCATTAAACCTGCAACACTTTAAGTTTTGCGTCAGTTAAAACGCTCTTGTCAGTTATGTAAGATCATAATGATGTTGACCTCCTGTTGCTGAGCTGCTGCAGTGGACTCTGGTATTTATGAGCCTGAAGGGGCCACCTGGACTTCTTCAAAAAGCTGCTGATGCGTGTTGGGACATTTTCTGAGTTTTTGGTGTCTCGGTGGGTCCTGAGCAGTAATTATCTGAGAACATTTCTTTTTAGTTTTGGCCTCTTCAAAAATAGGAATGCAATCAAATAATTTTGTTCCCAAAGTTTGTCACTATCATTTCAGACGCACACTCAGTGTATGAAAATACAAATCTCACGTACACTTTCCAGCAATAGGCTGTACTACAAAAGTCTTGTAATCAATACCTTTGTGAAACTTTTCAGTTGTTGTTGACGCTCGAGTCAGAAACAAGTTGATTAAACTCTGTGGTGATTTTTGATGCAGTAGTTTGTTGTGTTGCATTTTGCCTCATATATGTAAATTAGGTGTTCACCATTAAAATGCAGTACAACTACCAAATGTAGAAAAATCCTACTGGTGAGGTGCTGAATGAAAGGAGAACAGTATACTGTAGTTCTCTCCAGTATTTTATGTTATGTTTTAATGTTTTATGCTTTGTTTTAAGTATTTTAATTAAATTTTAACTAGTGCACTGTCATGAACTTTATGTGATCCACCGTGGGAGACAATCAGACTGAATTGTCATTTCATTATTTTATTAATCAATTTGACATCACCGTTTGGTAGAAGAGTTTATTTTTGCCCCAGCCAAGTATCACCTAATCCAGTATCGAGTGTAGAACTGAAAACAACAGTTGATT
>NTHP01000616.1:155342-168081 GCA_003416845.1 Oplegnathus fasciatus
AGAGACCTGGCCTACAGTCAGAGACCTGGCCTACAGTCAGAGACCTGGTCTACAGTCAGAGACAGGAGGACACACACTGAGACAGCTTCAATACACTGAGGAGGCCATTGGAGTCGAGCCGAGCCGAGCCGAGCCGAGCCGAGCCGAGCCGAGCCGAACCATTCAGTGGAAACGTGGCTTTAGCAGTTAGCTCTCCGGCTGCAGTAGTTCACCAGCTGACCCTGTGAGTCGTGGAGTTTTGAGCCTTTCAGGCTGCCGTCTTCTTCTCTTAAAAAGCTCATGAATCCTCTTTGCATGTCTTTGTTCTTAACGTGATGTACAGATTATTTTCCCAGGATGCTCCTGTGTTGATGGTGAATGTTTTCCTGTTGGTTCTTTGTAAACTAAAGAAGTGGATTTATTTTGAAAACTTGCACAGTTTTTCACAGAATGTGACTTTGCACACAGAAATGTTTTTATTTTATCTTTTATAAAAAACAGATGTTAATAAAACATGTTCACTTTATTTCTCCTGTTTTATATCAGACTGAATATTTGACTGCATCAATCAAACCTTTGACCTGCAGTGTTTGTCTCAATGGAACAAACTCCACCCATCTGGCACATACAGCAATGTAAAACAAACACCTCAGCAGAGTCAACAGACAGACAGCCAGACAGACACACTCACACACACACACAGACTTGTTACAGCTGATTTTAAAGGATCATATTTACTGACTTCTTTGTTGAATCTCTTTTTATTCTGATTTTAAATTTTTTATTTTGTGTTTATTTTGAAAGTCTGCAGCTGCTCTCTGTGGCTTCTGTCACTTTATCAGACAGTTTGTGTGTCGTCCGCACTCAGAGACTCTGTGATAACATGAAGATAATCAGCTGCTATTTTAATGACTGTGTGTGTGAACAGCAACAAACAGTCAGCTGAACCATACACTCTTCATCATCTTCATCATCTTCTTCTGTTTGACATTTAAAACTGACGATCACAGAAACAAGAAGAGGAGCCGCTCGTTTCAAACAAGTTCAAATATTCTTCTTTGAAATTACAATCAGCACTGCTGCACTTAATAAATTAAAATGAGCTCCACCTTCACCAGCTGCAACATTAAAGCAATGAACACATTAATGATCAATGAATAATATAATATAATATATATTATTCTGAAATGGGCCATTGTGCATAACAAATACTTCTACTTTTGGTACTTTAAGTATATTTTGATGCTAATACTTTTGTACTTTTACTTCATTGCAGGACTTTTACTTTTACAGAGTATTTCTACAGTGTGGTATTACTATTTTTACTGAAGTAAAAGATCGGAGTACTTCTTCCACCTCTGTTTCTTCGTTACTTTGATCAATAACAACAGTAGAGACGTTCATTTACAAGAAAAGAGATTTTTCTCCATTAAACTTAAATAAAAGACATTTTTTAATTTCACATGTTTTTATGGATACTATTAAATAAAACATGTTACATGTTACACAAACATGAAGCAGTTAAAAAAGACAAATAAATACAATTAAAAAACAGTCACATAAAAATAAAAAATGAAGTTCAGTCTTCGTGGAAGCCGATCAGTCTGAAACAGTTCAGCAGATTTTGGTCTCCTCTACAAACTTACTGACTTTTACATTTAAACACAAAGAAACAGTTTATTTTGTGTTCAGTGTGGAGACAGACTTTATGATCATTTGGAGAGTTCAACTCACTTTTCATCAAGATTTCACGGCTCAAACAAACATTGGAAAAGACCATTAAAGTACTCACAGTTTCTAGTCATTAACTAGCTGGTCTGTAACTGGACTGGGCGACATAATCTGGTCTAGTCTTTATTCAGAGCTCAGCGGGTCAGCTGATCATACAGTGACATTTATCTTTCTGTGTTACAGGCAAATATATCATTAATTTATTTTAAATGGGTTTAAATTGACCTGTCAGCTCTTCCAGTCAGAAGATTTGATCAGATTTTCAAAGGAAATTCTTTGGAAGTTCTTATCAGCTCTGGAGAACTTGATCTCTTCTATTTTCTATGTCAGCTCACTACTATATCATTCCTTGTGTTTTGTGTGACTTTTAGAAGAAAAAAGTGTTATCTTTAAGTTAGCTTTTCTACAAAAACCTTTTTTTCATTGAACAAAAGAAGTTAAAATTGTCAAATGTTAAATATTTAAATATAACACGAGCAGCCGAACAAGAACTCTGAATAAAATCCAGTGTAAGTGATGATTTAAATCAGGAACTATCTGATCAAACAGGAAGTCAACAACATTATGATTCTGACCAGACATTTGATCAGTCTTTTATATTCTGATACATTTCAGTAGCAGGAGTAGCGAAGTTGAGCCCTGTTAGAAGAGTTGATGCTGCTGCAGTCTGAAGTATCGTCCACATGTCGAGATAAAAACTGACTCAAGTGTCTCTGGTTTCTATTTGTGGGCTGAGAGCTGATGAGTCCAGACTGTCACAGATAAAGAGACACAAACACTTCAGTCAGTCAGAACACACTCTTTGTATCTCAGAATGAGACTCCATGTTCTGAATATTCTTCATGTCTGCTGCATCATTTTACAAACATCTCCCCAAAGTTCAGCCTGACAGATTTGGGATCTTTGAGATCTCCACGGTTGAAGAAATGATCAATAATGTGATATTAAAATAAATGTCAGTCTGAAATTTATTATTTAAAGACAAGTGCTTGGAGAGAGAGCAGGAGGATGTTGTTCTACAGTAAACAGCAACATCACAGAATTAGCAAATACGGTACAGAATTAAAACTTTCTCTCACATCCACTAAATTTTGAAATAAAGTTCTGTGAGTTTGAACAAGGTTTGACAAACAAATGTTGAAGCCAGTGCTGGATACTTGAGTTTTAGAGGTTTAAATATGCATTTAGTCAAAATATAACAAATGACATTAGCCTCATATTTTGTTGCAAGCATGAACACCAAACAGTATCCTGATATAGTATACTGGATGTCAAACTCAAGACAACGAAAACAAAAGGACAAAAGACAAAAATAGAAAATAGATTATAAATTAAGTTTAGAATTAAATAAAATAGCTTAAGGTAGGTGGAAACCCCCTGAAAGAATATGAGAGATGCACAACCAACATATGAATGTCTTTAGTCATTTAGTCCTTCTTTAACCTAAGACATAAGATAAACTACTCGTTCCCAGCTGTTTCCCTTATTTCAGGGAAATGTTCAATTTATTTTAGAAATGTGAGGTTTCTTTAATTTAGTTTTCTTTCTTTCTTTTTTCTTATTTTAAGTGGTTTGGACTAAATAACTGGTGAAAAGGAAGATTTTGAAGATAGTGAAGGAAGATTCAGAAGCTTTTTGGGATGTGAAGTAAAATATTGAGGCTTGGTGTAATGATACTACCACTGCTAATCATAAGTACTTAAATATTACTAAATAAGTTATTGTACTTGCAGACTGCAGACCATTAAATTCAAATTAGGAAGCATTTATTAATTGATAAATCTTTTCTGGATCTACACTTTTTCAGCCAAACAGATTCAGATATGAATAATTGCTTAAATATATAAGAAGTGACCCAATAAATGGGTGGGAACTAATAGTTTTTGAAATTAAGTTTTGCGTTTTAAATGGGTCTCAAACTCCTGCAGGTGGATGATTATACTGTAGGAGAAATGGTGGATGAACTGCAGTAGAAGCACCAGTCCTGTGAAGGTACAGCAGAATCTGAGTAGAGTCTAAATGGAGAGGTGTCAGGAGTCCCTATCAGTGGGCAGATAAGCAGTGAAACGCTCCTTTGCCTAAAATGGACTTTAACAGCTAAAGGTCCCGAAACTGCCCTCACAGTGCCTTCACATCCCAGGACAAATTTAGTGTCAACTTGTGTTTTTTTCTTTTCAGCAGCTATCTCCTAATTTGGTCCACAGGGAGTCTTTATAAACGTCCGCCTGCTTTGAAGAATCTGCAGTTCTGCATCAGAGTCAGCAGAGAAAAGACTCCATCTTCTCAGATTGATCTCTCTTCTGACTGCCGTGAACCTCCACCCTCAACCATGGGTGACGCTCTGATGGCTGAGTTTGGGAAGGCTGCTCCTTACCTGAGGAAGTCGGACAAGGAGCGTCTGGAGGCCCAGACCAGACCTTTTGACATCAAGACTGAATGCTTTGTAGCTGATGATAAGGTGGAATATATGAAGGGACAAATCCAAAACAAAGATGGAGGGATGGTGACTGTCAAGAAGGAGGATGGAACAACGGTAACCGTGAAGGAGTCGGACGTCCACCCCCAGAACCCACCAAAATTCGATAAAATTGAAGACATGGCAATGTTCACTTTCCTCCATGAGCCTGCAGTGCTGTTTAACCTCAAAGAGCGTTATGCTGCCTGGATGATCTACACCTACTCTGGGCTCTTCTGTGTCACCGTCAACCCCTACAAGTGGCTTCCTGTCTACGATGCTGAGGTGGTGGCAGCTTACAGGGGGAAGAAGAGAAGCGAGGCTCCCCCTCACATCTTCTCCATCTCTGATAACGCCTACCAGTACATGCTGACTGACAGGGAGAACCAGTCTGTCCTCATCACTGGAGAATCTGGAGCTGGGAAGACTGTAAACACCAAGAGAGTCATCCAGTACTTCGCCAGCATCGCTGCAGTCGGTGGTGGAGGCAAAAAAGACACCAGCAAGGGGACACTGGAGGATCAAATCATCCAGGCAAACCCTGCGCTGGAGGCTTTTGGCAACGCCAAAACGTTGAGAAACGACAACTCGTCTCGTTTTGGGAAATTCATCCGAATTCACTTTGGTACGAGCGGCAAGCTGTCATCTGCTGACATCGAGACGTACCTGCTGGAGAAGTCGCGTGTGACCTTTCAGCTCAAGGCTGAGAGGAACTACCACATCTTCTACCAGATCCTGTCCAACCAGAAGCCAGAGCTGCTGGACATGCTGCTGATCACCAACAACCCGTACGACTACTCCTACATCTCCCAAGGTGAGGTAACGGTCGCCTCCATCAACGACTCAGAGGAGCTGATGGCCACCGACAGCGCCTTTGATGTGCTCGGCTTCACTCCAGACGAGAAGATGGGCGTCTATAAACTCACAGGTGCCATCATGCATTATGGCAACATGAAGTTCAAACAGAAGCAGCGTGAGGAGCAGGCTGAGCCGGACGGGACGGAGGCTGCTGATAAATCAGCTTACCTAATGGGGCTGAACTCTGCTGACCTCATCAAAGGGCTCTGCCATCCCAGAGTCAAGGTAGGAAATGAATACGTCACCAAAGGCCAAAGTGTGGACCAAGTCTACTACTCCCTCGGTGCTCTAGCTAAATCAGTGTATGAAAAAATGTTCAACTGGATGGTGGTGAGAATCAACCAATCCCTGGACACAAAACAGCATCGTCAGTACTTCATAGGAGTGCTGGACATTGCTGGATTTGAGATCTTTGATTTCAACACTTTTGAGCAGCTGTGCATCAACTACACCAATGAGAAACTGCAACAGTTTTTCAACCATCACATGTTTGTTCTGGAGCAAGAAGAGTACAAAAAAGAAGGCATTGACTGGGAGTTCATTGACTTTGGGATGGACTTACAAGCATGTATCGACCTCATTGAGAAGCCGCTGGGGATCCTGTCGATTCTGGAGGAAGAATGCATGTTTCCCAAAGCCAGTGACCAGACCTTTAAGGCCAAGCTCTATGATAATCATCTGGGCAAGAACAAGATGTTTGAGAAGCCAAGGGCTGCAAAGGGAAAAGCAGAGGCTCATTTTGCCCTGGTTCACTATGCTGGCACTGTAGACTACAACATTGGCAACTGGTTAGTCAAAAACAAAGACCCCCTGAATGAAACTGTGGTTGGTCTTTACCAGAAATCATCTCTTAAGCTTCTCAGTCTGCTGTTCTCAAGCTATTCAGGAGCTGACAGTGGTGACAAGGGAGGCGGCAAAGGAGCCAAGAAGAAAGGTTCTTCATTCCAGACCGTGTCTGCACTTCACAGGGAAAACCTGAACAAGCTGATGAACAACCTGAAGACCACACATCCCCACTTTGTCCGCTGTCTGATTCCTAATGAGAGGAAAATTCCGGGGGCCATGGACAACTGCCTTGTGATGCACCAGCTGCGCTGTAACGGTGTCCTGGAAGGCATCAGAATCTGCAGGAAGGGCTTCCCAAACAGGGTGCTCTATGGCGACTTCAAACAACGGTACAGGATTCTGAATGCCTCTGCCATACCTGAGGGCCAGTTCATTGACTGCAAGAAGAGCGCAGAAAAGTTGTTGGGATCACTGGACATCGACCACACTCAGTACAAGTTTGGCCACACCAAAGTCTTCTTTAAAGCTGGCCTGCTGGGGACACTGGAGGAGATGCGAGATGAGCAACTCTCTCGAATCATCACCAGGATCCAGGCTAATGCCCGGGCAATCCTCATGAGGGCACAGTTTGCTAAGCTTGTGGAACGCAGAGATGCCCTGATGGTCATCCAGTGGAACCTTCGCTCTTTTCTGGGTGTAAAGAACTGGCCATGGATGAAGCTCTTTTTCAAGATCAAACCCCTTCTGAAGAGTGCTGAGTCTGAGAAGGAGATGGCCAACATGAAGGATGAGTTCAACAAGCTGAAAGAAGCTCTGGAAAAATCAGAAGCAAGACGGAAGGAACTAGAGGAGAAAATAGTGTCTGTTCTCCAAGAGAAGAATGACCTGACTCTGCAAATTCAATCTGAACAGGATACACTAACAGATGCTGAAGAACGCTGCGAACAGCTTATAAAGAGCAAGATTCAACTGGAGGCCAAGCTGAAAGAGATGACAGAAAGACTGGAAGACGAAGAGGAGCTGAATGCAGATCTCACAGCTAAGAAACGGAAGCTTGAAGATGAATGCTCTGAGTTGAAGAAGGATATAGATGATCTGGAGCTGACTTTGGCCAAGGTTGAGAAAGAGAAACATGCCACAGAGAATAAGGTGAAAAACCTGACGGAGGAGATGGCTTCCCAGGATGAAAACATCATGAAGCTAACCAAAGAGAAGAAGGCACTACAGGAGGCTCACCAGCAGACACTGGATGACCTTCAGAGTGAAGAGGACAAAGCCAACAGCTTGACCAAAGCCAAAGCTAAGCTGGAGCAACAGGTGGATGATCTGGAGGGCTCATTGGAGCAAGAGAAGAAAGTCAGAATGGATCTCGAGCGCTCAAAGAGGAAGCTTGAGGGAGACCTGAAACTGAACCAGGAGACTTTGATGGACTTAGAAAATGACAAGCAGCAGCTGGAGGAAAAACTAAAAAAAAAAGACTTTGAGGTTGTCCAAATAAATTCAAGATTAGAAGACGAGCAGGTTGCTTCAGTTCAGCTTCAGAAGAAGCTGAAAGAAAACCAGGCGAGAATTGAGGAGCTGGAAGAGGAGCTGGATGCTGAGCGTGCAGCCCGGGCCAAAGTTGAGAAGCAGCGCTCCGATCTTTCCCGCGAGCTGGAGGACATCAGTGAGCGCCTGGAGGAGGCAGGTGGAGCAACATCTGCACAGGTGGAGCTGAATAAGAAGAGAGATGCTGAATTTCAGAAGCTGCGTCGGGAGCTAGAGGAATCTACCCTCCAACATGAGGCCACTGCTGCCTCCCTGAGGAAGAAACATGCTGATAGTGTGGCCGAGCTTGGTGAACAGATTGATAACCTGCAACGTGTGAAGCAGAAGCTGGAAAAGGAAAAGAGTGAGTTGAAGCTGGAGCTGGATGACTTGTCTTCTAACATGGAGAGTGTGGTGAAGGCCAAGTCAAACATTGAGAAGATGTGCCGTTCAATGGAAGACAACATGAATGAGTACAAGAGTAAATATGAGGAAGCTCAACGCACCATCAATGACTTCACTACCCAGAGAGCCAAGCTGCTCACTGAGAATGGTGAGTTTGGACGTCAGCTGGAGGAGAAGGAGTGTTTGATATCACAGCTGACTAGAGGGAAGAACTCGTACAACCAGCAGGTAGAAGATCTACGCAGACAGCTGGAAGAAGAAGTCAAGGCAAAGAATGCCCTTGCCCACGCTGTACAATCTGCTCGTCACGACTGTGATCTGCTCCGAGAGCAGTTTGAAGAGGAGCAGGAGGCCAAGGCTGAGCTGCAGAGAGCTCTGTCCAAATCCAACACTGAGGTCTCAGCATGGAGGACAAAATATGAAACTGATGGAATCCAGAGAACAGAGGAGCTGGAAGAAGCAAAGAAGAAGCTGGTTCAAAGACTGCAGGAGGCTGAGGAGGCCATCGAGGCTGTGAACGCAAAGTGTTCATCCCTTGAGAAGACTAAACACCGCCTCCAAAATGAGATTGAAGACCTGATGCTAGACCTTGAGAGATCCAATGCAGCATCTGCAGCCCTGGACAAAAAGCAAAGGGCATTTGACAAAGTCATGGCAGAGTGGAAGCAAAAATTTGAGGAGTCGCAGTGTGAGCTGGAGGCTTCTCAGAAGGAAGGTCGGTCTCTGAGCACTGAACTCTTCAAACTGAGGAACGCCTATGAGGAGTCCCTGGATCAACTTGAGACGATGAAAAGAGAGAACAAGAACCTCCAAGAGGAGATCTCGGATCTCGCTGACCAGCTGGGGGAGGGCGGCAGGAGCGCTCATGAACTGGAGAAGATCCGGAAGCAGCTCGAGCAAGAAAAGGCAGAGCTTCAGTCAGCACTGGAGGAGGCAGAAGGTTCTCTGGAGCATGAAGAGAGCAAGATCCTCCGAGCCCAGCTGGAGTTCAACCAAGTAAAGGCTGACATGGAGCGCAAGCTGGCTGAGAAAGATGAGGAAATGGAGCAGGCAAAAAGGAACTACCAACGGATGCTTGAGTCTCTTCAGTCCTCTCTGGAATCTGAAACCAGGAGCCGCAATGAGGCCCTGAGAGTCAAGAAGAAGATGGAAGGTGACCTCAACGAGATGGAGATCCAGCTCAGCCAAGCTAACCGGCAGGCAGCTGACGCCCAGAAACAGCTCAAGAGCCTCCAGGCGTTCCTGAAGGACTCTCAGCTGCAGCTGGATGATGCACAACATGGCAACGATGACCTGAGAGAGAACATCGCTCTCCTGGAACGCCGACACAACCTGATCCAGGCTGAGCTGGAGGAAGTGAGGGCCGCCCTCGAGCAGACGGAAAGAAGTCGGAAACTGGCCGAACAGGAGTTGACTGATGCTACAGAGCGCATGCAACTCCTGCACTCCCAGAACACTAGCCTGATCAACCAGAAGAAGAAGCATGAAGCAGACCTCCTCCACCTGCAGAATGAGATGGAGGAGGCCATACAGGAGAACCACAATGCTGAGGAGAAGGCAAAGAAGGCCATCACAGATGCAGCTATGATGGCAGAGGAGCTGAAGAAGGAGCAGGACACCAGTGCCCATCTGGAGCGAATGAAGAAGAATATGGAGCAGACCATCAAAGACCTGCAGCACCGTCTGGATGAGGCTGAGCAGATCGCCATGAAGGGCGGCAAGAAGCAGCTCCAGAAACTGGAGGCTCGCATCAAAGAGCTGGAGAACGAGCTGGAGGCGGAGCAGAGGAGGGGAACAGAGTCCATCAAGGGGGTTCGCAAGTATGAACGCCGCATCAAGGAGCTCACTTACCAGACCGAAGAAGACCGCAAGAACATGGCTCGCCTCCAGGACCTGGTGGACAAGCTGCAGCTGAAGGTCAAATCCTACAAACATGCAGCTGAGGAGGCCGAGGAGGCAGCAAATGTCAACATGGCAAAATTCCGCAAGCTGCAGCACGAGCTGGAGGAGGCCGAGGAGAGGGCTGACATCGCAGAGTCACAGGTGAACAAGCTGAGGGCGAAGACCAGGGACGGATCCTCCAAGAAGGGCCTGGATGACTGAGGAGATCCCAGAGAGTCAGCATCACAGGTGTGTGGAACCAAATATTCACTCTGACGTGAAGAACCATGGAACAGTGCCATTGATCTGATGTATATTTTTTAAATTGTTAATGAAACTTAGTTCATTCATAAACAAGCAAAAGGAAAAACACAGTTAGAAATGGCAAAAAATCTTAACTTAAGGTACACTTACTGGGTTTTATTGGACCTCAGCTGCATCTCATGGTCTTCATCAGCGGATGCTCAGTTGTCTATACTCTCACCCTATATATGACCATGTGTCATCATGTGACCGAAGTCCCACACTTATGTCACGTAATGACACCTGAACCATTAACAGAGCAAACTCAATAATGAACTTTCAGTTGTTACCCAGCTGCAACAACAGATTTGAGAATATTGAATCAATGCAATCAACTAATTTGTCAACTTAACTATGATTTTTATATTCATGCAGCTCTAAGTTAAGTGTATATATTTTATAAGTAATCATTGAGTTAATAGTTTGTGAATGTGTTTTGATTGACAGGTGTTCCGGTTCCTGGGTGACTGGAGAGAAACCAACAGAAACGGTTGTTCTGTCAGCATTAGTAGAAATAGCTGTATATAGTATATAGTTGTAGTGCTAATTGTTAATCATTAGTCATTTGAAATAGGAGATGACGAGTGTTCAGTTAAGATACACTCTCTGATTTTGTTATAATTCCCATTAGAAACCATAAAAAAATGAATAACATCAACAGTGAGGTGGGAGGACATTTAAAATCAGGGAGTGTCTCTGAAGGTTTCCTGTGGAGGTTTTGATCATTAATGGATCCCTGTATTGTTTGTGTCTCAGGTTCTGTCAGCATGTGTATTAGGACATTGTGGTAAGGTGTCATAAAAGAGGAGAAGAATGACGAGTGCAAGTCGATATAAAGAGTTCACATTCCCTAAAAATCAGAGGAAGGTTTTCTAAATGTTCGTCGTACGTCTGAGACAAAACACAAGTCTGTTATCATCTCTTTGAGGACACCTGAGAGTCCATCCTGTGTCTGTCCACTGAGAAAGAAATATCTGTGATTAAATCTTACTCCATGTTTTAAAGTGTTTATAATTTAACCCAAGTGGTTCCCAGACTTTAAGACTCAAGACTCTCCTGCTGTGAGCTTCAGAGAGAGGTGAGGGGCTTTATTTTGGATTTAACTGACTGATTTTATCTCTCCTGTGTGTCTGAAGTTTCTCCATCTCTCAGCATCAGAACATCTTTGTTTCTTTAATGTCCCCAAATAAACCAGATTCAGACCGTTTTCACAGCACAAATCTGGACTCATCAGTGGAACTAATAACAGTAATAAATAATGTTACTTTACATTATGCCCCCCCCAGAGGACCTGCCCCCAGTTTGATATATATAATATATACTGTATACTATAGACATTATATATTATATATACAGTATATACTACTATACATACTGAAGAATAAAATATTTAGTCTGATGTTTAAAATATTTAATCTGATGTTAACCAGTCCTGTAATATTTCAAACTGATCTGGAAAATCCTGGGAAAACAGTTTTCACTGCAGGTCAACTTTTAAATTCCTGTAATCAGATTTATTTCAGTTGAATCCTTCTGTGACAAATAAATATCTCATTCTTTTAATTTGAAATGTCATTTCCTGTTAAAATAAAAAATAAAATAAAATCACTTCTGATCTCTGCGAGCTGATTCTGTTTGTTCAACCTTCATCAGGGCCCAGCTGTTCAGAATTAATCTGATCAGATTGGATCAAATCTCAAAAGAAAAAAGGATTCTGAAATCAGATTAGATCACGTAATCCAGTCTTGGTCTTGATCTGGATCAAACCTTCAGTGTGTGTTCAAAACTTTTTAGTAGGTTTGGGATCCTTTTGATCCAGAAAATCTGGATGATCCTGGTCCCAGCAGAAGGAAGGATTCAGGGTGGATTCAGGAACAAAATGTAATAAAACTTTTAAATTGGTCAAATAACACAACAGTAGTATCATGTGGTATTTATATATGTATTTATATTTTGCACTTGATTTGTTTGAAGCTCAGGTAGGCAGTTTATTTTAGAAGCATTTTTTGTTATATTTGTTGAAATTCTCTTTACATCCCGACAACAATCAATAAATCAAACGCTCTGACAAAAAAAAGAAAAAAATCTGGTATCTGTGGCTGTCGCAGGACTGTAATAAACCTGTCCAATTGTTGCATTTGGCCTGAATGAAACCAAATGCAACCTGGCATACCTGCCTGTCTACCTACACACCTGCACTGTGTCCCATTTAGAGCTCTGCTAATCTGGATTTGGTAACCTTAAAAAGCTCATATCTGGATCAGGGTGATCCAATCTGATGTTGCTTTGACAAACCGGCACAAAAATAAGACGGATCAGCTGATCCTGGATATGAAACATGGGATTTCCATTGTTTTTGAACAAATGGGCCCTCATGATAAAACTGATCCTGTTTTAACTGACAGGAGGTCAGTGGAGGAAAAACTTCATCAAGCTTCAAAAACGAAGACGTCACTTCAGTTTCACTAAAATATTTGTAAATGAAAACATCATAGAACAAAAAATACAGAACAAAAGTGCACATTTAATGCTGAGTTTAAACACTGTTAATGCATGATTCAAAAAGATCCAAATAAAATGTCATTTATAAACTTCTACAAACACGTTTCAGCCTCAGAAACTAAAATCATTTTACATGAGATCCTTATTTTACTGACTTCTAATATTTGCTTGAATTTAATTTCATACCACTTTCTACTTCTGCTACACTACATTTATCTGACAGCTTCAGTTACTTTACAAATCAAACAAAAAAACATGAAGGACTTCTAAAAGATGAAACGATCCGTCAGCTAGCTGACTGCGAATCATCGT
>NTHP01000616.1:268045-279500 GCA_003416845.1 Oplegnathus fasciatus
CGGCCTGATGGTGGCATGATGCCGGCCTGGTGTCGGCCTGGTGTCGGCCCGATGTTGGCCTGATGGTGGCATGATGTCGGCCTGGTGGTGGCATGATGTTGGCCTGGTAGTGGCATGATGTTGGCCTGGTGTTGGCCTGGTGTCGGCCCGATGGTGGCATGATGTCGGCCCGATAGTGGCCTGATGTCGGCCCGATGGTGGCCTGATGTCGGCCCGATGGTGGCCTGATGTCGGCCTGATGTCAGCCTGTCGGCATGATGAAGATCCTGAACCCGGCGTTAGACCATCAGCTGTTCATCAATACTTTTGCTGGCTCCATCAGTCTGTCGAACACCACAGAAGAAGAGTATTTTCACTGATTGTGTTGCACTAAAGAGGCTCTCCGACAACGCCAGCAGGACTGGGATTCTACCTGAACCGAATAAGACTGAACTAGGTCTGACCAGACTCTAGTCCAAGACCGGGTCTCAGTTATTAGGAACCAGGTAGATCCATACAACTGCTCCAAACAACCAGACCCCATCCGAAAGAGACCCACAAACATTCAGACCAACTACGAAACAGACCTGAGGACAACCAGACCCAAACCAAAGGGACATGGGGAAACTTACTTCAGAAATAAGTCTTTCTCAACAGTTAACAGTTAAAGGGCCCAATTTTGACCAAAATAGACTGGCCAGATTCAGGTTCCAGATGAGGTCTCAGTTACTAGGAATCAAGTGGACCCATGAGGACCTCTCCAAAGTTGAAAAAAAAACTGAATTTCCCTCGAACATCGCAGACTCTGCTGCTATCATCATTATCAGAGTTCCTTAAAGCAAATATATTTTAGCGGGACCAACAAAAAGCAACAAAATCTTGATCAGGATTAATCAGACGCTCCTCTACAATTAAACACCTGACAACCAGCAGAACCTCGACAGCTGCACAAAGACCGACAACAAACCAGTCTGACTAGAAAAGAAATAAAGACTCTCCAGAATCAGACACCTGCTGGTCACGTGGTGTCCACATTGATCTGATTTCACTCTGACAATCCTTGGAGAGAAGTCGGCGTCCTGCTGCTCGGCGGTGATGGATGTGATGTCTTTGTGTCCCACCGCAGGTTCTGCTGGCTCGGGTCAATCACTATTAAATTACAAAAGTCCACCACTCAAAGGCCGATTGATAGATGGATACCGCAAACACACCGACCACAAAGAGGCCAAAGAAGAGGCCAAAGAGCCCCGAGTGCATTCAGACACACAAGTCTCCCTCCACAAAAGACCCTTTTTCGTTTTGGTTTTGTTTTCTTCTTTTGGGCCAGCAGAGTTTTTTCTTCACCATGAATCTACCTCAATCTGACATTACCGGACTAATTGATCTGCAAACTAAACTTGAATTTGAGCCCAAGGACCATTTTGTACAATCCAGAGCTACTTGTGTTGAAGAGGGAAAAACTAGAAAAGGCAAATGTGTCCAAAGAAACCTTAAGTGTGGTAAAAACACAGTGAACTCTAAAGTTGGAAACTCTTAAAATATAAATAGTTCAAATGTGAATTTTTGTACTTCAGTTACAGTTTTACAAATTTGATAATTGATTAATCGTTTCGATTTCAAACGCTCGATCACTTTACTCTAAGCAAACCTCCATCAATTCTCTGGTTGTTACTTTACTGACTTTCCTATCAGTAAACTGAATGTCTTTGTGTTTTGGACTGTTGGTCGACCCAAACAAGACATCTGAAGACGTCACCATGAACTCTGAGAAATAATCATAACTGAATGATTAATGATAATAATGAATGATTATAGTTTAGTTGTTCATCATTTACTCAGCTCTAGTTTGCATGCTGAGGCTTTGACTGGACTGGGTATTTGTTCTGGACTCTGATCAATTCTAACATTTTCTGTTAATTTCTGATATTTTACAGAAAAAATGATTCACCGAGAAATTAATCAGCACATTAATGAATAGTAATTGTGAGTTTAAATCAAGCCAGAATAAACAGATTTCCACAGGAAACTAAAAGAAGAAGACACTTGTCTTGGTTTGGTGTTCCCCCTCTGGTGTGTTTTTTCACCATGAATCCTCCTCGATCTGAACACATTAATACCTCTGCAGAGAAATCATTTCCTCCCCCTCCTCCCCTCCTCCTCACCCCGTTTGTTTCTGTGAGCGTTTCACATTTTCAAAGAGCCGGACTCAGTGTTTGGTAGAAGGACCGCGGGCGTGTGGAGGGATTGTCGGCCATGCATATCATCACTTACTTACACTCTGTGGATCAGACACATTAGCATCTGAAAATGAGCTGAGAACACTGGAGGCAGCTCAGCGTCACAGATACCAGCAGACACATGAATACATGCAGAGGAGAGTTTAAATAGCACTTATTAACCCTTTACACACACATGTTGGATTCTTTAGAGTTAGCATGTTGACAGGGTAACATGCTAAATCTTATAGTAATTATGGTAAATGTTACATATTAAACACTAATATTAACTTAATGTTAAACCATCATGTTGAACATTATGTGTTGACTTCTTTTACTTATTTAATTTGTGAAGCATCTTTAAGGATCCTGTAAAGCCATAAATAACAAAATCAATCTTTAATTTTATTGTGATCAGTTTCAGTTGGACTTTAAATGTTGACTGAAAGTGTTGAACGCTCTGACTCACATCATGTAACACACAAACACACACTGTCAGCTGTTTTATTTACTGTCCCACTCAGACCTGAACCAGGACAGTGATAGTGGGCTCCCAGTCTAACCAGTAATCCCTGTTGGACTTCCAGAGCTGATCTCAGTTTGTCAGTTGGATGTGAACAAACAGCTGCTGTTCATTTAAACTCTGAGCTGAAACACAGAGACTCTGGATCTAATTGATCTCTAATCATGTCATTAGATTTACATTGAAGAGCCATAACTAATCAATAAGTGTCTCAGCTAGAAACATCACTGATGGACATGAAGGATTTGACTTTTTTAGAGCTTTTACAGAGAAATTGTTTCATCAGATCCTGCAGAACATTTTACACGTTGAATATCAAATATATTCAAATAAAAGTTATAATCTACAACACTTAAACTCAAATTAAATGAAATTTATGTTAATTAATATTAACCAATCACTTTAATTCAGATTGAACTCTTCTTCAGATTTTCAATCGCAGTCACTGAACGAGCTGATTTAAATCTTTCACATTTGATGACTTCAGAGAGTTGCAAGCTCTTTCCATCTGACAGAGTTCAGGTTTGATGATCAGCAGCTGATTGATCATTAACGTGTATGACGGAGGAAACAGATCTCAGGTCAGCTCTTACAGCAGAATCAGTGATGTCTTTTAAATCAGTTCTCAAAATAGCTTTTTGTTTATGCAGCACACTGTTATTGTTATTTCCAACGTGTCTCATCCGTCGTATTATTATTAATATTGTTATTATTAATGTTCTTATCTGATATTATTGTCGGTATTTTATTTGTAACTGTCTGATTTTATTTTCCTCATCACCTCCTGAAATGTTTTAGTCCTGGTTCAACCGTGTGGAGCACTTTGTTTGATTTGTTATTATTACAGCTGACATGTGACTAGATGATTGATCAGTTTTGTAAGGAGCTCACTGTGTCTCATTTTAAAACAGAAACAAGCTCACTTTACATGTAACAACACACACAGATCAATATTCTCTTGTATTAATATATGTATTAATATATTATCAATATTCTCGTTTGATCTTTGACATGATAAATGAAGCAGGGCGTCCTCCTCTGGGCGTCTCCCATCCAGGAAGTGATCCTCATTAACCTCTGCTCCTGTCTAATCCAACACTCGGACTGATGCAGATTAAACTCTTTAATCTGAGGAGGAGAATCACACTGACCTGCTGACATCAGGGAACTGGACCGGGTAGTACAGGACCACACACTTTGGCCTGATCAGCAGGTCCAGGTCTCTGGGTCGGTGGTCTGGGATCTTCTTCATGAAGGAGGAGATGGAGGACAGGAAGGAGTCCATGTTGAAAACGGAGTTAAACACCACCACGTCTGACACCAGGCTGCCGACACACAGGAGGAAAATATCTGATCAATACTGACACTTAAAGTCAGTTAATGATCCGTACCATCACTTCATTTTAACAGCAGCTATTTATAGAACCAGAAAATGAAAAAAGAAAAAAAGAAACAAAAAACAGAAGAAGAAAAACATTACCCAATAAAAGCTTTTTTATAAAAATGTGACTTAAGAAGTGAAATAAAATGGGGGACTGACTCTGCAAACCTGATCTTCTCTGGCAGATTGTTCCAAAGTCTAGGGGCTCTGATAGGAAAGGACCTGTCACCTTTGGTTTTCAGCCTTGACCTTGGAATGGCTAGCAACGCCCTACCAGAGGATCTCAGTCTGCGTCCTGGCTCATAGGGGGATAGGAGATCAGAAATATAGGGGGGGGGCAGCCAGTGCAAGGATGCGAAAGCAGGGGTGATACGGTCACATTTTTTGGATTGAGTTAAGAGCTGAGCTGCAGCATTTTGAACCAACTGTAGGCGGTGGATAGATTTCTGACTGAGACAGGTATACAGGGAGTTACAGTAGTCGAAGCGAGAGGGAATAAAAGCAAGGTTTTGAGTTTCTCCAGGTCTGGGGCTGAAATAAAAGACCTAACCTTGGCTATATTTCTCAAATGACAAAAACATGACTGAACAACTTTCTTTACATGGCGTTCGATACACAGGTCCTGATCAAAAACTGCACCAAGATTTCTGGCACAGGGCTTAGCATAGGTTGCTAGTTCTCCTAGGTTTGTAAAAGATTTGAGTTCTGTAAGCGGGGGGACCAAGTACAATGACGTCAGTTTTTGTATGGTTTAATTGGAGAAAGTTGTCTGACATCCAGTATTTTATTTCAGCAAGACAACCGTGGAAGGTTGCTATATTAGACTGGTCATTGGTTCTAATTGGATTACAGAGCTGTGTGTCATCAGCATGACAGTGAAACTGGACGTTATATTTGCGGAAGATGACACCAAGAGGGAGCATGTAGACGGAGAATAAAATGGGACCCAGAATTGAACCCTGCGGGACACCATAGAGTACGTCCGTGGGTGGAGAAATTGAGCCAGCCAGTAAGTTAGCCAACGTAACAACAAGTTAGCTAACGGTACAGCCTGATCAATACTGGACTCTGAGGGCGATACTGATATCAATATTTGGGGGTTTAAAAAATCTGATAACGATTTATCAGCTGATCATAAACAATCTTAAGAGTTTTTTTAAGATTCATACTGATCGTAACATTTCAGTATAAATCAAGCTGTCAGCTATACGTTGGCTAGTGTCTCTGGAGGACAAACTGTTTCTAAATGAGCTCAAACTGTTTAACTGAGCAGCTGACAGAAACAATGATACTCAGATATCTGCAATAAGCCGATATCAGCCCATATATTTCAGCTCATTGCAGCTCTAATAAGTTTTTTAAATGTAGTTTTGATCTAATCATTGAGCTGTGGTGGAGGCTGATGTGACTGTTATTATAATTGAAATGAGTAAAGTAATGTGGCTTGGATCCAATCAGAGGCTTCTTAATGATCAGTTATTTAATGCTGCTGTAACCACGTTAGAGACTCCACTTATTGACATGCTGCCCTGCAGATCAACAACAATCAGCTTTCTCTTTACTGTTAGTCAGCTGATTAATGACAACTATACCCACTTCAATTACACACACAGCAGCATGTCAGAGGAGCTCATTAACTAATCATGTCAGAGCAGCTCATTAACCAATCACGTGCAGCCTGACACGTTCATTAAGACAAAGTGTGACAGCTGAGAAGAGCCAACAAACAAACAGTGAGTTCATGCTGCGCTCAGGTTTTCATTCTTAGATTGTTAATTGGTTATTTTAAGCTTAATATCACTCATATCATAGTCATGTACCAGACCGGCATCGCGATAAGGAAGGGAAGCTGTGGCAATATGACAATAAATATGAACTAGCTTCAGTCATTTAAATTATGTCAAATAAGAAACTAGAAAAAACCGTATTAATAACCAAGATCCATGAATATTGACTGTAAGCTGGTAAACAGATCAATGATGCTGCTGACAGTCGATGGATAACTAGCTGGAGTACAGTCGAACAGTTCAGCAACTAAACCTCAGCCTGATCAAACAGATATTTACAGACAACATTGACGATACCTGCTGATTCAGTCATAGATGTCCAAATAGATATCTGTGTTGGGTCTCTGATCCACTTGGACGGTGGGAGACTGAGGCGGCCCGACGGCTGACTGATCAACCTTCATTTATTAAGGTACCGCGAACGCTCAGGTTCAGGTTCACATTGTAGTGCAGTTTGTCACATCAGTGCTGGGAATCAAACCTCAGGATACTCTTGAAAAATTACATCAGATATTTGACGTTATTTTTCAAGAATGTCCTGAGATTCATGATGTCGTTGACTTCTTCTTTGATCAGATGGTTACTGATTTAAATAATCATTTCTCGAGATTTAGATGGGATTTTATTCAGACAAAGTGGATTGAATCTGAAACTCAGTGAGCACAGCAGTCTTCTGACTGACTTAAAGCAGGACTGCCTCACCGACACCTCAACCAGAGTCCGGAGTCCAAACAACCGGCCTCTGCAGCTTCTGGGTGACCTACAACAGCTCTGCTGACATGGACCTCCTGTACATACACCACTAAAGGAAAAGCAGTGTTTACCATGAGAGGACCTGGTTGTATCCATACTGGAAGTCTCTCTCCTGGTCTTTGCGGACCGGATAAACCAGCTGGTTCTCATGGAAGTACAGAACCTTCTTCAGACGAGCCAGATCTGGTCTGAGAGCCACCAGCTCACACAGGTTCAGAACCGAGCTGCTGAACAGGACTCTGAAGAGAAAAACATGTACAGAAATATGAAGTTAATGGAAGGAAAATTAACTACAGACACTGTCAGTACAGCAGCCAAAAACCTGGAGTGAGAAGCCTGCTGAGGACCACATCTGGAGTCCACATGGAGGTCCAGAAAGGCAGTTGACTAACAATACATCACAAACACACAGAAATATGTTGGAAAAGATTAACTTTATTTATTTAGCATTTTTCTAAAAGGAGTTACAACAAGCTTAACTTTATCATTATTATCATTATTGTTATTATTATCAATACTACTACCACTAATAATAATAATAATAATAATGGAACACAGTAAAACAATGAAGAACATACAAAAATAACACAAAACAGTTTAAAAACATCATTCCAGTTTAAGTAAAGGCTTTCCAGTTTAGGTGAGTTTTTAGCTAAAACTGTTCTGACTGACGTCGTTTAAAATAAATACATACAGTATATACACACATATACAGAGCTGCAACAATTAGTCGATTAATCAATCGACAGAATACTCGACTAATCATTTAAGTTATTTTTCCAGCAAGAAATTTGATTGTTCAGGTTCTCAAATTTGCCTCTTTTCTTGTCTTGCATTCTAATAAATGGAACATTTTTCAGGATTTGGCTATTGGTCAGACAAACCAAGACACTTGATGAGGTCATCACATATTGTGATGGGTATTTTTCACTGTTTTCTAATGTTTTATAGACCAAATGAATAATCAAGAAAATAATCAGCAGATTAATCGATAACAAAAATAATCGTTAGATGCAGCCCTAATGTATACTTTCATAAATATACAGTATATCTATATATGTATATCCGTATATGTTTTTTTAGGGAGGGGGGGTCAGTCAGTTACTTCCACTGTAGTTTTCTATCAAACTGTTTTCAGAGTCACTGAGTTTAAAGTGTTTCTTCAGGTGGACTCTGCTGGCGCCCCCTGCAGGCTGTTCACTGCATCCTTTGCGTGGTCTTACAGTCTGAACAGCAGTGGAGCTGCACATGTACAGTTTGTCCTGAGGGAGGCGCTACAGGAAACATGATGGAGTCATTCAGATCTGCAGGGTTCATCCTCTGGAGAACATGAATATTCAGGTCTTGTCAGGCGTCCCCCACATCCTCGTCTACGCAGGTCCAGAGTACTCAGCCTCCCCAAGTAAATCAGCTGGTTGCAGCGTTTCCATTGACATGAACTGATTTCAGTGTAAAATGCTGCTGTAGTAAATGCTGGTGTGACCCGTCACTGGCAGGAAGAGGAGGGCCTCGAGTCCAACTCGACAAAGATTTGAGGCTTAACAAAGATTTTTAAAAACATAAACTTGACTTTAACTGGACCACCAATGACTCCTGATATCACTTAAATCCCTTTATATCCTCCTGGACCAAAGATTGAACATTATGTTACACTGACATTTGACTTGGGACTTGTTGGACTTGACTCAGGACCGATAGTAGCGACTTGCTAAACAAAGACTTTGTCCTAAACAGGACAGAAATAAAAACCTGGATGGTGACACACTTTTGGAATTCATTACAGAAAAACGTGACACAAACTTGGAGATAAATGTCGTCCTCAGCTGAAGTGTTCAGATGATGATGACGACAACCATCAGGACCAGGTCTTCCCCTGAGGGTGATCCTCCAGTCCTGACCCCCCGACACATCATCTGAACCTTCTGCGCTAAGGAACAGATTCTTTGAAGCTCTGCATCTCCCTGACTGACCCCGTCCCCCATCCTCCACTTCAAACCTCGACTCCCCCCTTCATCACTCACCCACCACCTCACCTCCCCGTCTCCTTTTCTTTTTGAACCCAGGATCCAGCAGCTTTGATGTGGTTTCTTCACGAGCCATCGCTGATCACTGTGAGCCTCTCAGACCTGCATTAGACTAATTTCCTGGACTTGCTTAAGTCTTTATTCAGGCCTGTGGTACAAAAGTGGACCAGGAATCCCCCTCTAACTCAAACCAGATGAGTCTTCTCTATTTTTACTCTTTTCACTGCCAAGAATAGCCTGACGGACTTCCTGTGGAGTTGAGAGTTACTGAATGGATCCATGTGGACTGACAGAGAAATCCTCAGATTTAAAAACTCTCACCAAGTTTCTGTCTTTTCCTTCCTCAGATTTCTGTAAAGACGTCTGTGTTTTCTTACTGAAGCTCTGGACTTAAACAAGACATCACAGCTCAGATGAGCTCAACCAAACAGCAAGAAAACAACTGAAGAGTTCACAGAAACATCTCAGAGAGCCTCCTCAGGTCAGAAACTCATCCACAACAGCCCCCTTCTTAGCATGCTAACATGCTAACATTAGCATGGCCTTTAATATGGAACATTACTATAATTATTTAACATTTAGCATCTTACTCTTTTAGCTATAACTACTATAGCTTTAGCGTGTAATATACAACTGTACTATGTTAACTTTTCAGTATGCTAACAACACGTTAATATGCTACACTTAACACATTTCCTTCTCAGCTACCATCTCAACATTACCATGTTAATGTGCTAACTCTTTGCTTGGTTGCTAATGTGTTGTTTATCACAGTGACCAGAGTCTTAACACCCAAACAGCCATGCTAGCTGTGCTGCTCTATGGATGATAAGATGGTAAACATGGTCGACATTTTACCTGCTGTTGGTGTTTTTGTAAAAAGGAGCCATCGTTTCATAAAAACGTCCTGTTCTCTGTTTGGACGACAGGATTAAACTGCACAAACTGGTTGGACTGTATGTGATTCTGCTGCTGAAGAAATCGTTGAATTCTGACAAAACGGAAAATAAAATCTAATTGTTTATGTTGAAACTAAGGCCTAAAAGATTCAAAATGAAGACACAGAGTGTTAACATGATGCAGCAGCTGTCAAACCTGAACACATGTTTAAATTCAGGAGGATATCAAAGAGCAGAGCAGTGAAACAGTGAATCATGTTTGTGCATGATGCCCTTTTAAACACAACCTGACAATGAGTCAGCGCCCCCCACACACTGAAACAGCACTGCCTTTCAGCATCTCTGGATATGAACGATCAAATATAGATAGTTGATGCATCAGGCTGATGTTAGTCTGTTATTGACTTCTATGATCAGATTTGACTCAGCAGCTTCAAACCTCTGAGTCACTGAAACCTGCGATCTTCCTCGCCTGCTCATTACATGTATTCAGCTGACACTTCTATCCAAAGCCACGTACAATAAGTACATTCAGCCATGGTGATACGACCCAAACAATGCACGAATCATGCAAGAGCATCAACGTCATCAAATATGCTCAACTGCTTCACCTGCTACAGCTGCTCCTCTTCCTCCTCCTCCTCCTCATCTCTCCACTTTTTAAACTCCACAGTCAAAGAATCTGACTAAAAGATAAAGATCTTAAGTTAAACTCCAGTGTTGTTCTCAACAAATGTCCATAAATCAATAAGTCAGATGTTACTACCTGTACCAATGTTACATATATGTGTGGTAACCTGTACGAGCCTTAACTATATGATGTCACCTGTGTGAGTCTCACCTGTATGATGGACTGGTGGGGATGGTCTGGCTGAGGTGTTACCTGTATGATGTCACCTGTGTGAGTCTCACCTGTATGACGGACAGGTGGGGATGGTCTGGCTGAAGTGCAGCGCCGCTGTTCTCGCCCTCCAGTGCCATTTCTTGGCAGGCAACGTGAAGACGGAGCAGCCGTTGATGTTTTCTTTCAGAAGGTCAATCAGCTGTTTATGAGAGCCGCCATAAAATGCCTCCACCAGCAGAACGCTGGGAGCCTGAGAGCTCTGAGAGAGAGAGACAGATTATTGATCACATTGATTATATTGATTAGGTGTAAAGATGAGTTTTGATTGAGGATGATGCTATATGATTTAAATTTTTCCCTATTCTCTTGATTTTTCACATTGTTCTTTACTGTTTTATGTTTGGTTTTTGTTATGTGTACGAGTGTTAATCTGTACGAATGTTACGTGTACGAGTGTTAATCTGTACAAATGTTACGTGTACGAGCGTTAATCTGTACGAATGTTACATGTACGAGCGTTAATCTGTACGAATGTTACGTGTACGAGCGTTAATCTGTACGAATGTTACGTGTACGAGCGTTAATTTGTACAAGTGTTACGTGTACGAGTGTTAATCTGTACGAATGTTACGTGTACGAATGTTACGTGAACGAGTGTTAATCTAAACAAATGTTACATGTACAAGTGTTAATCTGTACGAATGTTAATCTGAACAAATGTTACATGTACAAGTGTTAATCTGTACGAATGTTAATCTGAACAAATGTTACGCGTATGAGTGTTAATCTGTACGAATGTCACGTGTACGAGTGTTACGTGAACGAGTGTTAATCTGTACGAATGTTACGTGTACGAATGTTAATCTGTACGAATGTTACATGTACGAGTGTTAATCTGTACAAATGTTACGTGTACGAATGTTAATCTGTACGCATGTTATGCATACGAGTCCCTATTCCCTATTCTCTTGATTTTTCACATTGTTCTTTACTGTTTTGTTTGGTTTTTGTTATGTGTACAAGTGTTAATCTGTACGAATGTTAATCTG
>NTHP01000617.1:2467-15686 GCA_003416845.1 Oplegnathus fasciatus
AATACAGCCTATAATAAATTAACACTGACAGGCGGCCTGCAAGTTTGTTATAAAGACCCATTTTGTCATGATAGTGTGGCCATTTTTTGTGTTTCCTGACATTCGACAGTTCCTTCCTGCATAGACCTGATGTTATTGCATCTTTAAAAGGGCCGTGGGTAGTTCTGCCACTGGCTTACGGCCATACCACCCAGAACGTGCCCAATCTCGTCCGATCTCGGAAGCAAAGCAGGGTCGGGCCTGATTAGTACTTGGACGGGAGACCGCCAGGGAATACCAGGTGCTGTAAGCTTTTTCATTTCTCTTGACAAACAGCAGAGACCTGATGTTACAGCATCTTTATAAGGGCCGTTTGGAGATCTTAATGTGGCTTACGGCCACACCACCCATGCGCCAGAGTGTGAGGCAGAAGGACAAAGTAGTGAAGCACGAGGTGCAAATGAAGCCAGTTTTTTGGTGTTTTTCTGAGTTTATTTTGGCGTTTTTGAAAGTCCTTTTTATGTTTACTTTGAGTATTGTCAACTTAAAGTTGAACATTTTTTTTGGCTTGCTCTTTGTGTTTAAAAGATGAAAGAAACTGTGAATGAACACGAGCCCGGATGGACCGCAATGGCGACTGAAAACCTGAACGACAACGAGATGGACAACAGACTGAAAAAAAGATTACAAGATGTGACATATGAGAAGAACCTGACTGATTGTATTGAGCTGGTGGGAGAGGATTCCAACAATAGAGGTGATTAAGTGTGTGCGAGTGATGTGTGGTGGGCTCGTGGCATGCGATGTATGCAAGTAACGATGAGCCAACCCAAAGGCAAAGAAAGACTTTTGGATGGCTTCAAGATAGGAGAGACACATGTAATTAACAAAGAATTAAGCAACAATGAGCTGGTGGTCTCTTGTTTTAAACCTGCCTACTAATATAGAAGACGTGGAGATCATCGAGAAGTTACACAAATGGGGTGTAATAGTTACCTCACCTGTAAAGAGGAGGATGTGGCCGGGCACCAGAATAGTGGCCGGCACGAGATTTGTCAGCGTGAAGTTCAATGAGGTCCAGTCTCTACCATACAGTCTCTACCTCTACCAAAATTCAACACGGCGCTGGGGTCGGAATACTTCAGAGTAATACACGACAGGCAGGTGAAAGTCTGCAGACTCTGTATCCAGCCGGGCACAGAAGGGTTAAAACAATAGGCTGAGAAGTTGTGGACGGCTCAGTCAAGTCAGTCAAGTCCTGCGATGTCACCACCCCCATTAAAGATGAAGCCTCGAGCGAGATCTCAAGGAATAACTTTTTTTAAAGGCGATACTCGGTCAGCTATGAGAGATTTAATGCACATTCATAATCTGATGTGTGGCGAGTGGCCCATATGAAAGAGAGTGTTCTCCACGAGGCAGGTTGTACTGGGGAGGCTAAAGCGATCTAGGATTGATTTATGTTTGGCTTCTTATAATCTAGTAAACCATACAAGTGACCCTCAGTACAATCTGTCCTCCTGGAGCGACCACTCTTTACTCATATTCAATTTTGGCATGACTTCGGCGATTAAAGGGGACTGCACTTGGTGCTATAACGCAAGTCTAGGCCAGGACCCTTCCTTTAAAAGCACGATGCACATANAGAGTGTTCTCCACGAGGCAGGTTGTACTGGGGAGGCTAAAGCGATCTAGGATTGATTTATGTTTGGCTTCTTATAATCTAGTAAACCATACAAGTGACCCTCAGTACAATCTGTCCTCCTGGAGCGACCACTCTTTACTCATATTCAATTTTGGCATGACTTCGGCGATTAAAGGGGACTGCACTTGGTGCTATAACGCAAGTCTAGGCCAGGACCCTTCCTTTAAAAGCACGATGCACATAGTTTGAGGACCTGCCCATGGACACAGACTATAAAATACTCACTAAAATCTTAGCGAGTTACAGTTAAAGATACGGTCAGGAAAATGGGGAAAAAAGGGGGGATTTGGTTGAGGATTGATTTGATGAAGGCTTTTGATGGGGTAGAGCTTTTTTTTTGTTGGCAGCGTTAGAGAAGTTTGGGTTTGGAGTTAGGTTTAAGAACTGGATAAATGTATTATGTAGCAGAGCATGTAGTTGCATCAAATGTAACGGACATCTGACTGAATTTTTTCGGTAAGGTCGGTAAGGCAGGGCTGCCCCCTCTCAGCCTTACTATATAGCACTGTAGCTGAGCCCTTAGCAAAGGGCCAACAATGAAAAAAGCATTCATGGTATCAGTATACAGGGGGGCAACCCTTACAAAATAGTCCAGTACGCAGATAATAATATACTAGTACAAGAGCCTCATTCACCTCATTCACCTTCGCACTTGAGCTGGACTCGGATGCGAGGGTGAATGAGAGCAAATCGGAGGTCATGTTTTTAGGCGGGGTATCAAATGATAAAAGGGCTAATAGAAATGGGCTTTTAAAGTTGTTGAAAAAGAGGGGCAAACATTCGGTATTCGCATAGGGGAAAGATGAAATCACAGCTGAGAAGACCACCCGGTCTGAGCTCATGGTGAAGATGAGAAATCAGCTGAACTTGTGGAAGGCTGGGGGTTTGAACTTGAGGAGGAGGGTGGCCGCGGTCAACGCCCTCGTACTCTCCAAACTGGACCATGCACTGAGCACCTGCACACTGCCAACATGGGCTTCCATATCAATCAGTAGCATCATTACAGGTTTCCTTTGGCACAGCAAGCTTAACATGATCGCTCATAAAACACTGATTAGCAGCGAGAAGCAGGGAGGCTTGGCGCTCTTAGATCTACTCACTAAGAGACGCACTCAGAGTTAAGGTTATCAGTACATACACTTCACCCACTGTGGTTAGCTCATGGAAGGATCATTTCAGATCATATTTGCATTCATTTGGTAGCACTGATGAGTCAAATCTCATGCAGCTTCATCATCCGAACACATACACACACCTACCTGGTTTTTATCAGGAGGTGCTCAGTGCATGGTTCAGAGTATTACCGCTTGTAAGGTAACTTGGACATAAACTCAGTTTTTCTGAGACTCAAAGAAAAGAAGATAAACTGCAAAGAACAGGCCATTGTAAATCAATGTGAGGATTGTAAGATGCGGGGCAATGTTGTGGGGTTTCTCCTGTGCCTGAACAATAAAAGTCCTCCCATCTCAGAAACCAAAACAAAGATATGGTACTCATCTGTGACAAAGTGGGTGAGAACACGCCATTTGGGGGGGGTTAAATTGGTTAAAGTAATTATTTTGTTGATTAATCAGTGGATGCATGGTTACAAATGTTTGTGATATGGTGAAGTGTGAGCGCTATGTGGAANGTGAGAATTAATAACTGTCACTTACCTGTTTCAGGAGAGGTAGTGGAGCTACCTGCAGATTGGTACAGCCTAGATGACTCCTGCTGAGGGAGCAGTCTATATAAGCAGATGCTTTTGGCTGTTAAGGGGGGGATGGACATCAGTGTGTAGCTGAGTGCACCTGATGCTAATATAATTTAAGTTGCCTTATTATGTGTTGAGTTTTGTTCAGTTAAGTCAAGTTAACTGTTTATTTCTTTTTTTTAAGTTTGTAGATATTTTTTGGCTCACACGTGTAGCATGGTGGCACTTGGTTTTGTAAATAAAACACCTTTTGTTACATTGGGACAAAGTTTCTCTAGTCTGCCTCCTACTTACTAGCCACTTTGGTCAGGCTTCCCCACATCATCACTCCTGACAAAAGTCATCGAAAAACCTGCTTCAGAAGAGAAATGGGGGAAACTCGTCACGAATTTCAATATCCATCAAATCACACAGAGAGTAGGTCTTTTTTTCTCACTTATCCTCCATATGTGTTCTGTAATGTCCATTAATGTGAATAGTTTGTATAGTACCAGCAAAATAGAGTGTTACCTGGCGTCAGTATGTGATAATATTGTGTGCTTACAAGAGACACGGTGGGGAAATTATGCTGTCCACCAAGTAGCTACCGTTTCCTGACGGCATGTGCTGCTCGAAAGTGATAGGCCACTGTCAGACTGTTGTTAGCTTAGCTACCGTAGCCAGTCTGATTAATCCATAACAGAAATGTAGAGCCAACTAACCAAATAATACTTGTATTAGCTATTTTTGACATTTATTAGTAGAATGCAATTAGACATCTACGCCAGTAGAAAACGGTTTATGCCACGATGATAGCAACCGGTTACTCATTCAAAGTATTTATGGTGAATAATAAACAATGTGCCATATGTATGCCTGGTTAATGTTCCATGACGAGGGGTTTTATATGATGTAATGATTGGCAAAGACATCAGGGTATTTTCTCATTATGATCTATCTTCAGATAGTCTGAAATGACAATATATGTATGTATTGATTACACCTGATATAGTTTTACTGTAAATTCCAACATTGGCGTGAATCTACAGAGGCAGGTTCCTATATCTGCCAGGAGGGGCACTATTTGGTAACTTGTTTTCATTCACGGCATTTACAGCTTTTTCTGAATGCTTAGGCACTATCTTTGAAACTATAGGCTATTTTTTGCAAAACTCTACACACTAACCACAAAACCTTACGCCAAAATAGCAAAACATTATACATCTCCTGCAAAAACAAACAATTCTTGCAAAACTCTTAAAACTCTTGGGGAAAAAAAGTGTTTTTGTGTCAATACAGACACAAACCATCATTTGAATAAGCACACGAAGCACCAACGACACACTGATAGTATGAATGAAAAACACTTGTGGCTTTTGCGTTTTCTGTGCGCAGGGCAGCAGTTTGCAATAAAGTTGTCATACATGTAGTAAACACACACCCGTATCCAAATGTGTAAAGTATGGATGTGTATTCTGAACATAACGCACTATCAGCACAAATAAGTGGAAAAAGTTTTTTTTCTCACAACAAACGCGCAGTAGAAGAGACAAAAACATTTGTGTTAGAAAAAAACCCAGAAAAAAAATGAGGCTAGGCCATAAGACTTCATCCACATCACATGCAATATTGTCTTGAGCTACTGAGCATAAAGCAGTGAGTTGTGTTTACAGTTTTACAAAAAGTGTGTTACAAAATTACAAACTGAGTGTAAAGCAGAGAACGTGCATCCAGTTTGGCACACTCGGTAAATGCCTCGGCTACACGTTTCAGAGATGGTGCTTCAAGAATCACTGTTAGTGTTTACAGTAACAAACACTAAACCCAGAGCTGTCAACATTTTTCACACAGTCTGAATCATTTTATTGAACTTACTTTATGGAGTTTAACTGGTTTTGAAACAGTCTCAATTTAATACCAATGCCTCTATATGACCTACATAAGCAAACAAGACCGACAGCGAGAAGATTGGCCATTTCTATTAGTTTCTAAAACTTATTGTTAATGCCTGCCACTGGGTCGGTGCCCGGTGAAACGGTGCTGGCTGAATTTGACTTGCTGTTGGAAAATTTGTTTCTCAATTTAATTCTTACACTTATGTTTCATCAAGGGCCCTGATTATGCCATTTTACACTGACCCTGCGGTATATACCATTTTCTACCAACATACCACTCCTGATAAAGAGGCATTGTCCATTCTCCTTGTTCTTTTAAGATATGTAAGTTTTGGTTTGTTTGAATTCTCCCAGTCCTTTAATGTGTTTATTTATGCAGTTTGTTACTTAGGATTGTAATCTCAAAGTTTCAGTTTTATCATCTGTGGTCATCAACTTTTTCTTTGTTTAGTTTGGCCATAGTAACCGTTTACTCACAACGCTAGCAGAGACCAGAAACAACAACATGCCGCTTCACACACAGGAGAGTTGAAGAGCGAGTTTGTTGCCTTGCTAAAGCCGAACTGTGCGCCGCTTGTGATTTTCCCAGGAAAGTCACTCCTGACACCCGGGTTGTAATACTGCAAATGCTGCAGGCTTTCATCAGTGGACCATAGGCTCAATCACTATTATGTTACATCATTCGTTGATAGATAGTGACTTAACAGACGTTTATTTAAATGAAAATCTTCAAGATTATATCTTTAAAATATTTATTTTGAATTTTATTTTTTGACACCTGATTTATTACTTTGCTTGTGATGGAATGTGTGTGATGTAAATATTGTCAAATTGTGATATTACGAAAGATTTTTTTAAAAAGCGCGCCCGATCTCGTCCAATCTCTGAAGCTACACAGGGTCGGCCTCGTTAGTACTTGGATGGGAGAATACCAGGTGGTGTAAGCTTTTTCCCCTCTCTTTATAAGCAGCAGAGGGGGCTGCTGCTTCTTCGGTGGAGACAGAGCTCAAGAAATTTGATGGGCACGGNAGATATGTAAGTTTTGGTTTGTTTGAATTCTCCCAGTCCTTTAATGTGTTTATTTATGCAGTTTGTTACTTAGGATTGTAATCTCAAAGACTTTCATTTTGTTGTCTTTTGCGGCATCTATGGCGATAATCTGTGATTGCAGGTGTGTTTTTGGACCTCACTTCAGTTTCAGTTTTATCGTCTGTGGTCATCGACCTTTTCTTTGTTTAGTTTGGCCATAGTAACCGTTTACTCACAACGCTAGCAGAGACCAGAAACAACAGCATGCCGCTTCACACACAGGTGAGTTGAAGAGCGAGTTTGTTGCCTTGTCAAAAGCCGAACTGTGCGCCGCTTGTGAAAGCGCGCCCAATCTCGTCCAATCTCTGAAACTACACAGGGTCGGCCTCGTTAGTACTTGGATGGGAGAATACCAGGTCGTGTAAGCTTTTTCCCCTCTCTTTATAAGCAGCAGAGGGGGCTGCTGCTTCTTCGGTGGAGACAGAGCTCAAGAAATTTGATGGGCACGGTAAGTAAGGTCGCACATACTGTATACTATAGTAATGGAGCAGTAAATGCAAGAGGTGTAGCGATATTAATTAAAAATAATATAGTAGATAATTAAAGACAGGGATATAAGGAGAATAGAGGGAGGTTATTAAGTATAGAGTTTGATTATATAGATGAGATTCAGATTATTTGTCAACGACATTTTTTCACTGACGAAAACGAGATAACTAAATAAAAACTAATTTATGATGATGAAATCTATTGACACTTTAGTCAACAAATAAAAACAAGATGAAAATATAAGGGAGGGACAAGTTGGGAAGAGATCCAATCAGAACTCATCTTGGTGTGGTAGGGAGGTTAGATGCACATAATTGGATAGTACTGATCTACTGGGAAGTCAACTAGCATGCACTTGCTGCAGGTCTCAAACTACAGAAATGCCAACATTTGGGAGAAAGAGAAGAACAGACACATGGATAAATTTCACATTCGATGTCACGGAAAACAAGACCCTCTGTAAACTGTGTGGAGCGACAAACACTGGTTTCATCACAAGTGTGAACCGACATTTGCAGACGAGTCACCCCGAGCTGGTGTTTTTTCACTAAACTTGAAATACAATACAAGCTTAAAGAAACCACCGCTGTCCTGTACTGATTAGAGAAGTGAGTGACCCAGAGTTACTTATCTTAGATCGTAAATTAAAAGATCAATTGACACACTTAAGATAATTTAAAAGTTTCACTGTCCTCAAATTGAAACAAATATGTAACAAAAAGAAGAATGCACGTGTGAAGAAATGTACTTAATGTTAAGACACATGACGGGAGAAAGGAGCTGTAGTATAGAGACAACTTGGAGCTGTGTGTGTGTGCATGTGTATGAGTGAAAAAGCCATATTCTTGTTTCTATTATGAGACTTGGTTTTATTTGTTTTTGTTTTTTGATTTTAAGATAAATATAGACATGTTTCATATCACAACAGTTAAATCTGTGTCTGTATTGCACGTTCAAACCTTACTTCCATGACAACAGGTTAATGTTTCCTCCAGGAGTGTATAATGAGTTTGGAAATGTTTGAATAATGCATTACACTTTAACTAAACTCGTTCTAAAATCTACTGTAGATTTAGTCGACTAAAAATAAAACAATTCAGATGACTAAAATATGACTAAAACTAAATGGCATTTTAGTCAAAAAACTAGGACTAAATCTAAATCAAAATTTGCTGTCAAAATTAACACTGGTGAATGTATAAAGCACGTATATACCAATAATAGAGGAGGAGAAAAGGAATTGAAGCCACTATGAACAATGAACTGCATAGTGGCAGGGGATTTTCACATAAAATGAAGTAGGTTAGATGTAGGGAAGGATGTAGTGTTTAGGTGGGAAAAGTGTAAACATGTTAGCAGAGATGATAGAGGAAGAGAAGTTAGTTGATATGTGGAGGTATTGTAATTCAGATAAAAGGGAGTATTCGGGAAGGGAGGGAGAATTGAAGCGATCTAAAATAGACTTATTATTGTCACGATGTGTGCTGGAGAGTGGGAACGGGGTAGGACACAAGTGCAGGCCACACACAACAAGATGACTTCAGAGATTTACTGAAGAGAGAACAAGGCTTAGGTACAGGTGGGTAGACAGACGGGCAGGCAAACAAAACTCAAAGGCAAAAATACCATAAGCCAAAAGGAACAAAGCAACTAGACACATGGCAACTAGGACAAACTGGCAATGGAACAAAGAAATGGTTTGGTATATACTGTATGGAGTGAGGCTGATGAGGGAAGTGGAGACAGGTGAGCAGGTGGGCGGGGAATGCCAGGTAACTGCAGGGCTGACAAGAGAAGTGGGAACAGCTGAGTAGATTGCTGGGGCAGTCAGGAGAAAGGAGGGAAAGTCCGAGGACCTCTGGGGGATCGATGGGAAGCTGCAATGAAGAGTCCTGGGGAATAGGAAACCTGGCTGGAGAGGAGGGACACTAGAGCAACATTTCCATCTACTGTAACAGAGATCGTCGTCAGGCATGGTCAAACCACCATCACAAAGCAGAACAAGCAATATATAGACACAAACGCACTCAGGTAGTTGTGATCTGGATGATTGAGAGTCAATCTACTCTCAGACTGGACCAATCAGAGCAGAGCTGCATAACTCTGATACTCCCATATAGGGGACAAACCTTATAATATACAGGCACATGTTAAATCCAATACATCAAAACTGCTGTCAAATATATGACTAAATTCTTAAAGAACAGTTCATTGCTGAGCTGTTGATTGATTTCTTGATCAGTCACACAAATCCATCACTACTATGGGACCAGCCTTGTCAGCTGGCAACAATATTTTTGTCTTTTTTGAGTTCAAATAGGGCCTCTCTTTGATCTGATGATAAATTGTTGTAGACTGGTGTCTAATGAGGCATTTCTGCTTCTGGGAGGAACAGAAGTCCTATTTATTTTTTGACTCTGATGAAAACACAGTAGTGTTGAAATGTTAGTCTGTTGTTTGCACATTAAAGGCTGTAAATTTATCAGTGTGCTCCAGTCCCCTTCTTTCCTATGGAAGTCTGCTGTCCTCGAACTGAGAAGCACCTGATTCAGCTGCATTTTGGTGGAAGACGCGCAGGAACCCTGTTTCTACTGGGAACAAAAGTGGACTTGTCTCTAAAAATCATTCAGTGTCAGCAAGGGGCTTGGACTGCAATTGTAAAGAAGACCACAGTATACAACTACTAGCTGAGCCTTGTGAATGATTCTATATTAGGCCTATTGGAAAAAATCTTTGACGCTTAGGGACATAAAAAAAAAATGAAAATCAACATAGACATTGAACTGTTTACAGTGAGTTGTAGGTGTGAAAGTCAAACCTTTACTTAGATGACTTTGACAACTGGAAGACCGTTGACCACATTCCAGGTCTCTTGATTCTGGTTGGATTTGTTTAACAGCTCAGCAATGAAATACTGTATGAGAAACTCAGCTGAGATCCAACTGAGGATTTTAAAAAGATAATTCAAAGCACTTTATCCTGTTATTTTGAGAGTGGAGACATTACTCAAAAAGAACTTGATTTTATGAAAGTAGATCATCCAGTCACACCAGTTATATACACAAGGATGTAGCTAAACCACCAGGTAGACCTCTCTTTAACAGAGAAAATATCGAGTATTTGTTGCAGCCAGCACCTCTGGCAAAATGCCAGGCAGGCTGCTATAGGCCTTTCTAGGAGAAACTACACACAGGTTTTCACATGTTTTTATCCATATTTTGCCAAACAGGTCACCAGCAAGCCCTTTTAGAGGTGCTATCTGTCACAGTCTGTCTCCCTGTCCTCCTCTCCAGCCATATTTCTAGTTCCCTATGCCTCTTCTACGCTATTCTCCATCCATCCCCCAGAGGCCTTCAAACTTTCCCTCCTTTTCCCATCACCTGACTGCCCCACCCACTTACTCCCCTGTTTCCACTTCCCTAATTAATCAGCCACTTCCCACATATACCGGTCTTGTTCCTTTGTCAGTTCGTCGTCATTGTGATGTGCCCAGCTGAGTCCCTGTGTTACCCGGGCCTTCCTGCACCTGCCTACCTACTTCTCTGTAAGCCATCATTAAAATAAATATTGAACTACTTCAGCTCTGCTTCCTCTCATCTGCGCTTGGGTCCAGTCCTGCTTTTCCCAGTACCATGACAGTATGAACCGGCCATGGACCCATTTGTTTAAGTACCGGAGCGCAACTACAACGTGCGTGCATGCACACGGTTAAGTTGTGGCTCGTTTCAAAAGTTATGTAACCACTGTTCCTGCTATGACAAGTTTACATATGATTGGATGGGCTACCTGCCTGTCTGCCTACACACCTGCCCACCTGCGCGCACTCTGACCCTGCACTCACTGCGAATGCACGGAGTCATCCACACGGCTAGGCGGCTAAAGCTAGCGAACTAGTCGCACAAGAATGGCAAAGAAAGAAAAGAAAGACAGAAGAAGAAAAGGCTGCGACCAAAAAGAGGTTGGATAAACCAAGAGGTCAAACCAGAATCAACATTTGTATGACTTTTCAACTATGGCTAGAAGAACTGAGGGAGTTGAAGGGCTGAAAAGTGAGGCTGTGAGTACTAACAACAGCCATGTTGGTTGTTTACGTTCATTATGATGATGTTCGGTGTTTTCAAACATGTGAATGAGACATGAGGTAGTTGGACACGGTTAGCGACGACAACGATGCGCTGCGCACCCCTCTCCCCAACGCTCTCTGTGGACTTGTCTTCCAGCAGTAGTCAGGAGGTGTGCGTTCATGTGTTTTGGGGGAGTGGCTTTGGAGGGAGACCTGAAGGGAGGAGGTGGTCGTATACTTTCAAAATCTAGCTTATTCTTGCTGGTTTCTTCAACACCGCCTACCCTAGCTTTAATGTGTGTCAATGTATGTCAATATGACAACTTCTGACCATTCCATTTGTTTTTATTGGCTCTCTTGCATGACATACGCTGTAGTGATGATTGAGTCTTCAAGTGCTTAAAAAAATGTACATGAATTTCAACCGGATTACGTGAACTGCGAATATTCTATTTCCTCGCTTGGAGAAAAAAAGTGCCTGAACGTCGTTCCAGTGTACTCCAGCAGCACTACACCTCTGATTAAAGCTAAATGTACACAACACACCAAGTTAGAACAATAAATTGCATACACTGAGGCTACAAAAATCAATTCAATTCTTGCTGTCCTTGTTGTAGGGTTGCTGTAGTTGCAGTGTCTTTGTTACCGACAGCTGAGTGAGTGGCGACTGAGTTGCTAAACCGTCCCGCTCTCTGTCTGCCTTACTCACATCAAGGAATATGACAAGTTTTCAAAGCTAGTTAGCACAAACCTTCAAATGTCTGATGAGGTTCGCGGTATTGAAATGTTTCGGTTGCGTTCCTCCACGAGGGATTTCCTTGGAACACAACAAGTACTTACTTTTTCAGACGCCTGGTAGAACCACCAGACGGTGCTATTTTAGCGCCGCACAGAGAAATTGTTTTGTGTGTTTTACGTCATCTGATCGGCCTTTATAGAGACCACCAATCAAACTGCATTGTTTTTTATTTCAGTTGCAGTGAGTGTGATAAGCTAGTGTTATTTTCCAAGTTGAATCTATAGGGTAATTCTTGGGAAATTGAGTGAAAATGTAAATATTTGGATAAAGTCCAGAGTTCTGGGAGGAAACAGTTAAGTGCTTTTGTGCATTCTTTTCTTATTTATTAAGTGATAGTTTCTATTATTTTTTGCTCAAATGTTGTGACAAGTCTATGCTGCAGGTACAAAATTATATATAATATATAACACATGTACAATTATATAATACATATTAACTCTGATCATGGTTTCAACTTTCTACTCATTTTACCTTTATTTCAAAATAAGAGCGTATCGTTATTCCACATAACTTCATCCATGATGAACAAATCAGTCTTCAAACTGCATTTAAACAACCAAATTAACTGAATGAGATTTAACAGGATTATTTTAGCCAGATAACAGCATGTTAGCCTGAATTAGTTGAGCCACATTTGAAGAACATGGTCATCTTGCTTATTTCACAGCAAAGAGTTCAAATGACATTTTCAGACCATCTCTTGTTGCAAATGGTTATCATACATTTTCAAAGTTACCATATTTGTCAGTCAGGATGCCGAAGACATTAAGAATATTCATTCAACCACATCATGTGTGAATCATTTCCTTAACAGACACAAACTGTATGGACAGGGCTGATTCTGAATTGTCATCACTTTGGTGTCTTTTGTCTCTTTCTGACATTGTGTGGGCACCACTGCGTTTTCAGTAGGCCTATTAGCCAGTATGGAGGCTATTGACCCAAATGTCTCTTTAAAGATTAACTTTAAAAAATCTAATGCAAAATATCAAACTGATGTCTCACTGTATGCAATGACAAAATAATTTATCACTATACTTTCACCCTTTGCTACTTTGAGAAAAAAAATGACCACTTGATGTTTTCTTCAGGTGAGAATTGTACTTTAGTTGACTGGTTTAGTTTGATTTGACTGTTGGATGCAACAAGAAACATTTCATTTGTCTGGATTTTGAGCCTGAAACAAATTGAATGCTTGGAGACACACTTTTAAGATATACGGCCTCATTTGACATTTTTATTTTGCAGTTTGTATGGACAGTATCTTCATCATGTGAGCCCCAAACTAAACACACTGGATTTCTGCATTAGGAGCTTTGTGCATTGAGTCAAAGCTGCTCCACTTATAGGGTGAAATGTTCCTTTTGGACAAAATATGTATTTCATCTACAGCCACAAAGTCTGGTCTGTGTCCTGACTGTGTGTGTGCACCTGTAAGTTCAGCTTATGTATGTCACAATGTGAATAGAGTGTACAGAAACAGTGATGCTTATTTGTCTCCATCTAGTGGTTGGAGACTCCTTTACCT
>NTHP01000617.1:44172-62116 GCA_003416845.1 Oplegnathus fasciatus
TGTTTTATCTTTCCCTGCTCTTCTAATCTCTTTTACAACACCTTTGAAAACATTGTTAGCTGATGTGAATGCATTAAATTCCATGAATGGCTAACCGGAGGCTCGTTGATAAAACGGTTTAAACCAGCCCGAAGCCCAACGTAGCTGCTGATGCCGTAGAGCTCCCCTTTAGCTGTCCGGATGGATCCATGGAGCTGCCTCAAGACTGTACTCAGCTCAGTCTTCTCAATGGACTGAATGTCGATGTTTATATTTTTGAGACCTAGCCAAGTCTGAAAGCAGTTCAAAGCCCATGTTGTTTGCCTTACGGTGTTAGCTTCATTTTTTGCTCTTCTCTAATTTGTCTAGATCGGCTGATGTCATATGAGCACACCTGGAGGGCTGCACTGTAGTATCCAGGCGTCTTTCCTTCCCTTCGTCCACTTCTGACGACCATTCATAATTTAAGTCAAATGTTATTTGTGGAAATATGTTCATCTTTATGGTACAAAGTTTGTTACAATCTGAGACAGATAACCTAACGACCGTCAATGTAATTAACGGTTATTAGAACGTCGGAGTGATACATGTATAGTTAAAGTCCCAGTGCTGTTATACTCTATATCAGCACTCATGGAATGCCTCTTGTCCAATCAGATTACTTGGTCGGAACTAACTGTTGTATAATAACATAATAACATTACTTTATCTGAAGCGCAAGCAGCTGTTATTTCAAAGTTAAAAAAAATACAATACTAACCAACGTTACGTTCGTTTAGCTAATACTGACTGTATCATTGGTTGACCTCTGCTTACCTTGAGGTAAGTTCAAATTGAGTGGTCACAGTGTTGTTGATTTATCGAGCAGTCTCTTCTTCTTTTGAGCAGACTAGACGCCCGTTGTTGTATTGCTGCCCCCCCCCACTGTTGGTCTTGGGTATCCAAGTATACTTGTGGACGCCTTTAAGATCGATCACGATCTATAATCGTCAGATCTCCAATATTAAATATTAAAATATAGAACTGATCCTGACCTGTGATACACTTCAAATAGCCTAATGACTGCTCTCTATCGTGTCTATCGCCCAGCAGAATATGTATATGTTCTGTATGTAATGTAAATGTTGAGATTTCCAAAAAAAGTTTTATGTTGGACTAAAATAAAGCATTATGATACTGTCAACCTTGTTATTCCTGTATCATAAAATGAACCAAACTGAGAATGGGGTGAATGTAAAACATTTTTACATATTATATTGCAATATACACAATTACAATAAAAGTTTTAAAAATAGAATAAATAAAACAAAGTGTAAACGCAGGTGTAAAGTGTCAGGCCTACACCCTACTTGGGTGAAAGAGGCTACAGAGGTATTTGACCATATAACATGCATGTAGCTGTACAACCCAAGGTTCTAACAAAGTTGCCTTTTAAACAAGCACTCACTGCCACAGAAATCTCTGTGAAGGTCATTTACAGCTCTGGAAAAGTTACTATTGAAAAAAATGTACAATTTTTTTGCAAAGCAGGGCCCCTCAAAATTGATTAACAGGATTATGGGATTTAAATGTACAGCATAGCTGACAAATTGGACTTTAACCCATTTTTGAGGTGTTATCACATCCATTTTTATAAGGAATAAAGATCAGTTTAATTTATTTCAAGAATCAAGATTCATGAATGACATTTAGCTAAAAGGTGAAATAATTTAAGAAAAAAAACGTTTTTTTAGTTTCTTTCGCTTAGACACTTGAATATCAGTAGCTAAAGAAAGCAGGACTATATCTTTCCTGAATGACTTCGAGAAACAACGATTATAAAATGATTAATATTCTGTTTCGTTTTCACAGAAGGAAGGTTCTCTAGCCTCATTAACTCACTTCGAAAAAGATTCTCCAGGAACTCTTTTGATAAGGTTCCTCCAGGAACCCCTTTTTAGTTATGAAAGGTTCCACCAGTAACCTCTCCAGGAACCGCCCAAGCAAGCAAGGTTCCTTGAATATCCCCAAAGTTCCTTGTGGCTCTCCTAATTCTAAGGGTGTGGATATCTTCCTCTGTCAAACTCTGATAATTCCACTTCCTCTGCAGAGTTTCAGTCTTGTTCCTTAACGCTAGAACCGCTGGGGGTCGCTGTATACCTAAAACCGCCAATGTACCCGCTATTAGAACGCGTTGATTTTATGATTATTTCTGCTACGCGTTAGCCTAACTTATGTTTATGTATATGTTTATTTAAGAAGGGACAATGCACATTAATTAACACTTCAACTTCTTCAACTTCAACTTTATTATACCCTAGGGGAAATTTGTCGTGCAGCCAGGTAAAACATAGAACACGCAGAGACATAGGCCCACGGATAAAACCGAAACTATGTCCACTATTTTATACAGTCTATGGATTCATATACATCAAGTGACAACAGAAAAGTAAAGCTGAAATTCTCCATACAGAGGATGAAGAGGACACAATCTCAACAAAATGTCAAACAAATCTCGAGCCTTAGAAGTTGCTCAAACACACTTGGCGCAAACATTCAGCACCTTGGCTGTGCATTTCCCACAAACAGCATCCCCGCACTTCATGCATTTACAGAATGTTTTGTTCTGTTTGCAGTGCGCCTTCACCATGCAGGTCATTCTCCTGCGCTCTTCTGCATCAGTGAAGGGCAAGTTCACGCGCGATGGTGCTTTTGATGCCATCCACTCAGTGCGTAGCTCCTGCACCAGCTCAAGCATGAAGTCCCTTCTGGGGATGTTGTTGTTCATGCAGCTCCGGTACAGCACGCAGGCATTGATGGCAGCAAGATCCAGCACATTGTAAAAGGCGGCAATAGGCCATCTACACGTGCCACCTAGAGAGGGAAAGAGATGTTACATTTAGTTATATTCTAAAAACAGTCAGAATTTAAATGCAGCATACAATTTAGAATAAACGATTGACTACTGCAGTGTTTTTATAGGTGTTAAAATCGAACAGACTGCAAAACACACCTGTGTCAGAGGTTACTAGCAATCAGACAGAATTCCCTTCAAATCAACGTACTAAACAATTACAAAATATGAATACCCAAAATATTAAGCTTAATATACTTATTATATAATATAATAAAATCTAATTAGCCAGATTTAATCAACAAAATAATTAATGCATTTGCGTCTCCTACAAATAATAATAATGATAATGACCTTTCACTGAGTACTGGCGAGCCATTTGGTCGAGCACATCAACCCTTACTTCTGTTTGGTTATAGTGGGTCACCGTCTGTGGCTTTCTCATCATGTCAGTGGAGATGGCCACATGCTGGTGTTGAGTGCTGAGGATGTTGACATTTCTTTTGGGCTTGCATTGGTACCCGGACAGCACCATTTTGTCATTTTTCAGCACCTTGATACTGAACAGCTCCGTTCTCCATTTCACAGAAGGCGGGAGCTCCCGCTTGTCCTGGTTGATGGTGCCCACCCGGCTGGCATTTTTGGAGAGAAGCACCACATTCTCTCCAAGGCGTTATGTGGCTGGCCTGCTGTCATCTTTTCCCAGGTATGGGAAACCATTCAGCATGTACTTGCTGTCAACATTGGCTGCCAGCCAAGACTTGATCCCAAATTTGTCCGGCTTGTTGGGCATGTACTGCATAAAGGGTCATCTTGCTTTTGTTGGGAACAGTTGCTCATCCACCGTTATGTTCGGCCCTGGCCTGTAGCATGCAATGGAGTTCTTTACGAACCTATCCCACAGATTTGTCGGTGGTCAACCCGCAACAGCGGGTCTCCTGATCAAAGCACAGGTAGCACATGATTTCTCGGAACCGGTTCCTCGACAGCATTGTGATGAAAAACGCATTGCCCCGTTGCTCTGACCAGAAACGTTCCGTGTCTATGTTTTTCCTGCAGTATGCACCCCTCACATACAGAAGCGCAATAAAGGCCTTCAGCTCTGCAAGAGAGACATCCCAGGTGGCTCTCTCTTCACCCGCTCTGCACGCTTCAAATGTTGCACTGTGCATGTGGTGCAGGGTCAGCAGACTCAGTCAGGATGTTTTGTATTTGCCATCTCCCATCTCCCCGGTAAATACAAGACCAGCACGGCTGAGGATGGTAAAACTCTCCAACTCAAGCAACAAACAGATTTATCTATATGCCAGTAAGATCTAAGTACCGATAGATCTGGAGTTTTGTGTGTGTGTTGTGTGTGTTAAGTGTTTCTTACATTAGGGCACAGACCAGCCCCATGACAGAAACTTTTAACCATCACCGGGACGAGGTGGCACTGATAACAGGAATACACACTGTAGAAGCCATTTCACTATTTGATTATTGTTATTATCAGTAATATTATTTTATTTATTGTATTTGTTTTATAGTTTTTGTGCACTAGGGGCACATCTCATTCAGGCAGTATATGTGAGGCTGGTAACTGGGGAAAGGGAAGGCACCTGGCAGGGAGGACACAAGGTTTTTTACCAGAGCAAGCGAGAGACACAGCCAGGGAGAGGTATGATGGAGCTCTGTTTGTTTGATCCATGAAATAAATCGATCAAAAGCTGAATCCGTTTGGAAAATGAACTTTTTCACATTTTCACTATTTTCTGAATGAAATGAATCTGTACAATAATCGAAAGATAAATCAATAATGAATATAATTGTTAGTTGCAGCCCTAAAGCAAGCAGTGGTGCTACATCCCACAGCATACTGAACGTATAGGTGTACAGTTTTCACAGTATTGTTTGTTGTCCCACTTTTATGGAGCAGTGAACCCCTCGAGAAGTACTACAGGGCACATGCAGGACCCCTCAGACAATCCTGTTTCAAAGCAGCTACATTAATAATAAGATGCGTCACGGTCCATCAGATTTCAATATCCAGGAGGAAACTCTATATTCGCACATGTTTATGAAAAAATATTCAATTCAAATGACTTACATGGCACAGAAGAACACTTTCCAGCTGTTGACAGGATATGGACAAATTGACAAAAAATGGAGGAAGGTGAGTGAGAAACAAAATATGAAAGAGTTAACAGAGTATGTGGGGAGGCTCATGATTTGTTTTTCCCCACAGGTGAATACTGTAAGATTAAAGTTCACTCACCAATACAAATGAACTTTTAGAGTCTGTATTTAAATAAGTGTAACCAATGATGATACAGTTTTTGTATCTATCACTCAAGTAAAAGAAGCAATACCTGTAGGTAAAATTACTGCATCCTGTATTCAAAATCTTTCTTAGGTTAAAGAGCAGAAGTATTAACAGCAAAACATACTTAAAGTATCTAAAGTAAAAGTACTCAACTGACAGCAGAATGACCTCTGTCAGTGTGACATGATATTATTAGATTATTATTAGAATGCATTGTTGTGTATGCAGCATTTGATGTTGTGGCTGGTTAAAGAAAAAGCTATTTCAACTACTTTATATCCTGTTAGGTACTTTAATCTTTAACATTTCATCATATTCTATAAAGTCAACATATATTTTGTGTGAAACCTTGATCTCTGAAGTAACTATGGCTGTCAAATAAATGTAGTATAAAGTACAATATTGCCTCTGAAATGTAGTGGAGTAGAAGTATAAAGTAGCCTAAAATCAAACTGCATGTACTGTGTGTTACTTTCCATCACTGGTACTGAGTGCCAGAATATGACAATATTAAATGATTCACACATGCTAAAATATTAACATTGAGACTTAAAACATACTGTTACACTGAATCCCTTACACTACCTGCCTACTGGTGCTTAGCCCAACAATCTAGGTTTGGTTGACCATATGAAGCCCCGGTAATATGATTTCAAGACAAACTATCAGATATCATTATTAGGCAAGTCTTATCAGCTTTAAACATTATGGAATTCTACTTATTTGCTCTCAGATTTTCTTGATATAAAGAGAGATAATGAAGGTTGTCCGGCTGTTAAAACTACACGCACATTTACAGCTCCAAAAAACACTGCAGTATGTCAGGCTTAAAAAACATTCCAAGTTTAAGGGTGATTTTATCTCTAAAAGTGGGTACATTGTTTATTCATTACTGCCCCTTTAAGAAACTACAAACCTGTACTCCTGCCCAGTTACCTCCACCTGGTGGCATTTTTTAAACCAGATCTGTTGCTTACAACAGCCATCAGACTTCCTGACTGCTGTACAGAACGAGCTGTAAGCTTCGAGGGTTGAACTGTAAGTCATGGATTCTTTATGTTTCTTAGTGAGCGAATTAGCTACAGCCATGATTGCTGTAGAGTCCAGCGTGGAATATTATTGACCGCTCAGTTGTTTGGTGATATGAATTAATGCACGGACCCTCATGAATATAAATTGTAATTGAAGTATTTTTATATAAATGAATACATTTATATATAATATTACTAACTAAAGTCCATCATTTTAAAAGTTTATAATCACTCCAGGCTTCATAAACAGCTGATATTAAACAAATGTTTCATGATTTATTACGTGTCATCGTGGGAAGAGTTACGACTACAAAATGTAATATCTGCAGTTTAAAAAGTTTGCAGACAGTGTTAACACTTCAGTGTGTTTTATGACATTAGAACCATGGATAAGAAATAGAAACCCTTCAGATGGTCTCAGGCAGCTGTTAGTGTCTCATGTGAAAAGATCCAGATTCCAACAGCACCTGAAGATTGTAGCTGAATGACATCAGGTCAATAACTTTTCATACCAACATGTACAGTGTTGTTTTTTCTCTCATCTGTTGCACTGAATGTAAAGAAATATGGATGCTGTTTGAGTTGAAGCTCCACAGTTGTGACAGTCAGAACTGCTGAACAAATAAAGAGACTTTCTCATCAGGCTGCAGTGACACTATTTCCTGTAGCTGTGAGTGCGCTCCTTCACAGAAATGTTTCCAAACTTAACCACCAGGGCCCCATTCTTCATACGTGGAGTTATCCAGATTCAAATGTTGATGATGTGACATGACAATTTAGTTTTCATAATGAAGAGTGACCTCTACTTCTACATGGTCAAATGTACAACAAAATACAAGTTTCTGCATTAAAAAAACAAACCCAATCCACATGTAGTTTGAGATACTGTGAGCGAAAAGACATAAACTCACCTAAAATACTCTGACTGTTAAAAGACCAGTGGAGCCACAACATTTAATTTGATATTAAAATGGATTTGAAAACTAAAACTTATTGAATGATTAACATGCAATTAAAGCTGCTTTCTGAGAGAGTTTAGTGAGGCTCCATTTTCATAGCAGGTTAATGAGTATCACTGAAGACTGTTGAACTCTTGAGCTTTCAAACTCAACTTACTGTCACTTCACTCACACCCTCCTGATGTCACTTTACCTTTATACTACTTACTTACTGGTTACTAGTTGTTTACTTCTCTGTTTATATATATTATTACTACTGTTGATACCTGCAGACATCACAGTATGTGTATATAGATTTATATTTATATCAATTTTGCAAGCTATTTAACCATCACAGTATATTTACAAGTGCAATGTCTACATTACAGTTTATTCATTTTATCACGACTGTACATCTGCCTTCCACAGTATGTATTTATATTTTATATTTCATTTTATTGTATTATATTTTAACTTCTATATGTTATATTATATTCCTATATTTTGATCTTATATCTTATGTTGTCTTTTTACTTGTGTGATTTTCTTTTATACATATTGTTTGAGCATTGTTAGAGGGAGCCTGAGAATTAAGAATTTCATTGCCACTGCTTCACTGTAATTGTTGTGCACATGACAATAAAGAATTTGAATTTGAAAAATCTGCTGCACCACAAAGTCCGGTCTGTGTGTGTGTGTGTGTGTGTGTGTGTGTGTGTGTGCACCTGTAAGTTCAGCTTGTGTGTGTGCAGAAACAGTGATGCTTATTTGTCTCCATCTAGTGGTTGATTACATTTACTGCAGTCAGACTCCTTTACCTTCAACTTGACAAATGTTCTAGAGAGAGTACTCTGACTCTTCTTCTACCTCTGATAATAAATGATAGCAGAAGAGTTTTGATATTTATTCAGTTTTATTGAAGTTCATATCGAGAATCAAATGCAGATTTGTGGGCATTTTCGAGTTTCCAATTGAGCTACATGTCTTTGGAGTGTGGGAAGAAACCGGAGCACCCGGGGAAAACCCAACGACAACACGGGGAGAACATGCAAACTCCACACAGAAAGGGCCGAGGCCGCAAAGCGAACCTTCTTCCTTCTTCCTGTGAGGCCTCACTGAGCCACCGTGCTGCCCTCACTCTTAAAAAGGACGTGTTCTTTTAACCCCATCTGTACAGAGGTCGTTTTAGGACGTACCAAAGTAGAGCTGATGCTCACAAGCTTCAGCTCTACTTTGGTACGTCAGTCTGACACATCCTTTTTAAGAGTGTATTCATCTTGAAAAACCAGTGATTTGTATATTTTTTTCAAGATGAATACAAAACGCTACAGAAAGGACTGGGGGGAAGGACTGGCTGCAGGATACTTGCGTCTTCTAGTAATCCTGTTGTCACTCGCTNGATGTTATCTTGGATTTCTACAACCCCGAGTGTCAGTAGCATACAGTCTGGCCCTGTCCTCTGCGCTCCGGGGGTGGGGAACGTGATGGTGAGACAGCGCTGATTAAATATTGAGCGGAATTTGATTTGAGATTTGAGTTGGCTTCTGTCTTTTACAATTGAAAGGTGCTTCTGGAATAGTTCTGGCTCACTCGCACAAATAACACTGCTGGTTTGAATGTTTATGATAAAGTGGATTTATAAGTAACGTGTGATATGAAGTGAAATTAAATGTGACATTTAATCACATTTTCACATTGAATATCTACAATCTGGCTTCAATTCAGCACCTCACCATCTGCGTCGCCAATTTCCCCTGTCTCCAAAATGTTCGTACGCATGGGTCAGAGTTTCCGTACAGGTGCGCACATTCTCTGGTCAAGTTTGTTCTTATAGATCCCAACTTTTGCGTGGGAAGTGGCGTACGCCTCTTTCAGGCCCCATTTTGTGCGTACGCAACGGTTATAAATGAGACCCCTGGTATCTTTGTAGCTGCCTTAGCCCTGGTGTGTAGTCACATTTTTGAAGAGGCACATGTGAGCTGTGGCGTAGCTACAGCATAGTTGTTGTAACCTCTTACACAACTATAACTCATCTGAAATTGAATAATCCAAAGTATCATACTGTATATCACATCTGAGCTGACAACAGCACTTTCAGTCACCAGTGTGGGAAGCTCCAATGCACAAAGCTACTGATTTGGTCAGTAACACAGATGGTCCAGTACACTCAGTTCAACTTGAAGATTTCCAGTTTAGTGTGTTCATATACTGAATTAAATTAAATGTAAGGTGGTTTCCTCAAGTACCTTAATCATTAACAATTTGTGGATACAGTTCTGACCCAGTTCTGTAAACCACATGGAGAAACAAAGTAGCACAGCCCAATTTCAGTTAATTTTGTTTGGCAAATAGTCATTCTAACTCAGTATAACGCACTCACCTTGAACTGCACGAACTGGTACTGACACTAGCTTGGATGCCAGCATTGACATTGGGGTTGGTGACAGAACTTGGGTTAGCTGTAGCGTTGGTCTCAGCTACGGCCTGACTGCAGATCCATTTGGTCTCATCCACCACTGTACGTGCATGAGGCAGACGACCCACGTCCCTCACCTTCATCAACAGGTGCCGTCCTGTTTTGAGGGTGTGAACTGCCTCATCGTGGGAGATAGTGACAAAGCTCTGACTGTTCACTTCCAGGATCTGGTCACCCACCTGCAACAGAGCAGTTTAATTAAAAAGAAGCACTACATGCTCATCTTCCCTATGTAGACCAATTGTCGACAAACTCAGATATCAGGGTAGGGCGTGAAAGATATGCATGCATCTTAATATGACAAGCAGAAGCAGTGCTAAGTATTATCCATCTTTTTTATATCCAAAGATATTATAATAGTCACACGTAGCATCGCATGATGTATGGTGTTACCAGCGAATCAGTATAAAAGGCCCTGACTCATTTCTAAGTGTGATGTAGGAGGCCATCCTGCTGGGTGGGCTCTTTAACCTCCAAACGATGCTCCCCTGGTGGTTTACTTAATATGGAAAAGCATTAGATGCACTGTAGAATAACATACTGTACCTTCCTTTTAAGAAACTCCAGGACGTGTGTTATCTCTGGAACATTGGATCACTTCCAAAAGATGGTGTGCCCATTTACAGGTCGTGGTTTACAGACTTTGCACTGCCATTGATATAATGCACTGACCCTCTCGAGTTTGGCTTGTTTTGGTTCTTAACTCAGGCCATTTGTCCACATTTGAAGAGGCCCTGTCGCATGACTGCTGCTACTGTTAGTCTGAGTATGAAAGGGGAAGATGAAACATGTCCCGTAGCCCCCATTGCCTTATGTTAATAAGAAGGTGATTATTGTTTGGTAGTTTAGTGCTAAACTAATGAAAACCACATGCGTCTAGTTGTAAACCAGCTCTTGTTTAGGCAACATCTCTTTTCAGAAACACTGTCTCTGTTACTCTGTGTAGTCCACAGACCTCACTGTCAGCAGTTTTTATACAGGCTATTTCTTTGGCATTTCCACTGAAAAAACACAGTGAGGTACAAAATTAAGCAGTTAGTTATGAAGACAGGGAACTGGGACTGGAACCTGGTTTCTTTTGTTGTCAAATGGCCAAAAGTCATGGAGGCCAAAGTTATATAGGTCCACCACAGCAACAACAAAACACAAGAGACCAACACACATTTACTGACTGAATATCTCTTGTTGAAGAAAACTGTGTATGTACATACTCACTTTCATAACCGAGATGTGTTTTATTTTAATCAAAGCAACCATATTATCTGCATGGCCTGAGATGTGTTTTATTTTAATCAAAGAAAGCACTGAGTTATGATCAGAGAGCAACACACGAACATGATGGGAACCAAGGTCGTTTTGCTGTGCAGAGCTGGGAAGTTTACATGTACTTATTAGCACTTTTTATCATGAGGGAGAGACAGCGAAAGTCTTTCTTTGGAATGCTATCTATTTGTCTCTATTTGATACTCCTTTTCCGTAGGAGTCTAGGATAAAGTTCAGTCAACCAGGTGCGTTGCTTAGTGACAGTAAGAAAGTTGCCTTGTATAATAGCACCTTCAAGTGGGTAAAAGTGTAATGCCATTTAACTAATAACCAATCAGAGACTTTCAGTGACTTCCGTGTTTTGATTACTGACCAATCAGGAATATCCCAATCCATCAGGAGGAGCATAACATGAAAGTTTTAAAAACTGATTCCAGATTTGTATTTGTACTTTCTGCTATCCCAAGAATAAACTACTCTGTATTAAATGAAGTAGAGAGTTTTGTTCTTCTGTATCTTTGTGTTTGGTTCCTACGAACCCATTAGTGGTTATTTACTTAAAGTTGCTGAGGCTGAACAAGAAGGAAATCAACCACAACACTCTCCTCCCTGAGGTTATGTATGCACCACTATGCATGCCATGCATCCCAATCTCTGATTCAGACAGTATTTTTTTCATTGTCACAACCTCAGGCCACAGATTTAATACCAAACAAGGAGTGTGAAATCCAAGGTCGTCCCAACTTTCCCAACTTGTTGAGTTGTCTGCAGGGTGCCACACACAGACACATGCATACATAAACACAAATACTGCACTGAAGCTAATTGTCCTCCTTTAGACAGCCAGACTGTAGGTGAGGTCCTGGCTCTTCTCAACACAGTGTGTGTGTGTGAGGAGAATATCACAGATAAAACAATGCAGTGAACATTATTCCGCAAAAGAAGAAAACCAATCAATGTCAGTCACTGCTCTGTGGTGTGAGACAAAACATGCATGGCTCTTTAATAATCAGCGTCCCTTTTCCATCTCATAATCCAGTGTGGGGGTCTTACTGTGAGAGATTGTGCAGCAGTGTTGCTGTTATGAAACTTTTTATGATAAGTGCAATTTTTCTGATTGTCTTTTGGTCAGCTTTAAGTACAGTATGGTTCAAGGTCAAATGTTTTTTAAAAATGTATTCAGTGGAGGCTAAAACCTACTAAAATGAATGGTAATGTCCGTCAGTCCCTCTGTCAGTCTGTTCAGCAATTTGGTCTTGAGCAAGACATCTACTATTATCAACTATTGGTGATTGACATGAAAAATTGTTCCCAGAGACTGATTCCTTTTTTCTGAAACCGACAGTCAGACAACTTTTGTGCAGTGATGGACAGCCTAGTTTGTGGAGGCGAGAAAGTAGGTGAGTTTAAATTTCTCACTAAAGCTCTCTTTTATTATTCTTCACACTACCACTTGTGAAGAAGACACACAGACAGCCACACAGACTGAGTAGTAAACTCTAGTCCTCCTGACTAGTAAACTGGCCTTTATGTGTAAAATTGGTAGAGTGCCCCGTTTAATGAGGATTGGATGCTCGAGGGAACAACAGAGAAAATAATATTTTTCTGCAAACAAAGCGATACATTTTTGTTTATAATGGTGGTAAGCTATTACTAGGGGTCTTATATGAATAGAAGTCATAGATGACAATTTTTATTCATGCCTGCATCACTAATGGTCACCTTCTTGTTCATCTGATACATAATATTGTTTTGGGTCCTGTAAAGATGATTATTTCTGGATACAGTAATCTCCCTGAACCAATTCAAACTGATTTAGCAATAGGATGTTGTCTTTAGTGGTCAACAGAATTTGTGTTAGACACAGAAATGTATAAAAGGGCCTGTTTATGAAGACTGAGAAAGCAAAGGATGCAGAAGGATGCAGGAAAACACAAGGAAGTGCTGGAAGCAGCAGACGAACAGCTTCCACTGTACAAGTAGAGGCAGAAATTAGTTATTGACTTCTCTCCTTCTCACCTCCCCACAACACCATGATTATGTGAAGCAGATGCAGCTTCAATGAAAGCACCTTAGCCCTCTGAGGATACGAAAAACCTTGATTTACATTTTTTGTTCATGATTATTCACAAATAGAGACGTGCATATAAAATACTGTCCCTTTACCTTCTTTGGCTGAAATCTGCTTCTGCACAAACAATTTTTCAAATAATTATTACAGTCAAAATTATATTAAACAGACATATACTAAGAAATAGCAAGTGTCACTCCTTGCCACTCTCAACTGACATCCATGACCAGGGCAATATATTATCCCTCCAACTGCAAGTCTTCCACTCTCACCTTCTCCCTGCTGTAATGATTTACAAGGTGAGTTTCATTGATCATTCATGATGAAGTGTGAAATAAAGTGCGTGTGCAGGAGGTGTATGTATTTGTCCTTTTCACAGAGAGAGGGCAAACTGCTATTTTCAGCAGTAGAAGCAGTGGCCTGCACCTGCCTCCAGGTGGTTTTTATTAGTGACTCTTTTTAAATAGCACTTAAAAGCACCTCCAAATCCTTCGCTGCCCATGCAACAAAAACATCAGCATTTGTTGTTTGTTCAAACACTATCTGACAAGCGACCTCTTTTGATTGTGCAAATATGACTGTCCTCTGTAACACCTTGTCTACACAGGAGGTGTAGCGTGAGCATGTTAGCAGAGCAGCAGCAGCTTCAGTCTTCCATCTGTGTCTACACAGGATGCATTCAGGCACAGCATTGAGTTTAGGTCAGCACTCAGAGCCCACCATTCAATAACTTAGTTAATCGCGTGCGCTGATTAAAACAGAAGCGTGTCTTTTCTACGAAATGGACAACTGAAAAATGTAGCTGAAACGCCTCCTGTGTAGACATGCTGTAAGAGGCAAAGGTAGAAGTACCGTGACGTTATACCACTGCAGTGTCTGACTTAGACAGTGGAGATCGCAGTTTGCAAAACCAGCTGTCAATGTTTCTTTTAACCATGACCAAGTAGTTTTAGTTGCCAAAACTTAACCAAACCTTAAACAATTGGATGGCAGATCAGAAAACTCTCATATGAATACTTTTTGTAACACACATGAATTGTGATGAACAACAGTTTTGTCAGTTTACGGCTTTGTCTTTTATGTATGAAGACTTGTTGCCGAATCCCCACATTTCCTCTCAATTCACTGACAATGTTTTTGGTACCATAACAAAATAGGGCTGTCACTTTCGAAACAAATCAAGTTAAAACGCATGCAAATTAACATATAACCCACTGAGCCTAATCCTAAACTAGCATTACATTGTAAAATTGACATGTCTCTTTTGATTTGTGGTGTCTCCACTGACTCACTTAAGTGTGAAGCTAACAGCTGTTACGGTGGTGGTGCAGGGTGGACCCAAGTTCAGGACACGGAGGAAGGCAGAATGAAGCAATTGAGGGGTTTTATTTTAAATGATGGCTTACTGGTAGGTACAGGCAGGTTCAGGTCCAGGAAACACATAAACATAAACACATTTTTTAGTCTCACACATTACTTCTTCCACCAAAAAAAAAAATCATAAATAAAAAAAGTGTGATAGCAAGTAAATAGCTTAATCATCACTAATAATTAATTTATCTTTATATTTAGGTATATAAAAACTTAACGTAATGAATGAAGTCACTGACAAAACGTCTGATGTCCTCTCTTCTAAACCACGTACTCTATCAAGCTGATTGATTAAACTCCAATCTAACATTTCAGATTTTTTTCTTGCTTATCAAAACATATCATCTTTATCAATATTTTGCTGTTAATGTGTGGAGGGAGTACCAAACTGCAAGTCCTGAATCCGAAACAGTTTGGTGGGATGGAGTATGCACACACACACGCACACAGACTGAAAATAGTTTGGTCATGACTAAAGGAGATCTGTTCCAACAATATTGAAATATAATATTCAGACAGAGTAACAGAATGTTTCTTATCCAAACCTTGTGAAATAGTACTAAACAATACAAACACTGAATTAAAGTTTGTCTCCATATTACTAATCTGGTTCAAAGCAACCTCTCCCGGGTCAGAAAAGACCTGCTAATTGAATGGATTTTAAGCATATTTATTACTTTTCTAATGGAGTGTTTCACTCTCTTAAAGTAATGAATGGGCAACACCAAGTGTCACTGTGCTGCACAAATGTAAAGGAGGCATGTGACTTTCAGCCGGGCCTATTCATATAGAGCTGCATTGATGGATCTACTAGTTTCCCAGTAATGCTGAGTTCAGGAATATTTAACATCACAATTTCAAACTGTGTACACTGCTGCTTTCAGCTTTATAACAGCAAAACTATAAATCTTAACACGTCATATCCTAAAATGAACCAAGTGAAAAAATATTTACAGTATGGTATATTGTATTCACAACGCCAATTCATGTGTTTCAAGACCTTCCTTAAAACAGGAACTTGTACTAGTCTGGCTAGTGGTCTTTGGCCTTTGGCCTATAGGTGGCGCTAGATGACATGGAGTGTCCAGAGTTCATCCTCTGAGAAAAATGACTGTGCTCACTTTTGATACAGCATTTCTTGTGTAAGCATGAATTTTAGCCCAACAGTGGTACTATACAAAAGGACAGGAGTGCAGGGGGGTCATCAAAAACATTCAGAATCATTCTCTAGGGACCATGAATTTCCACAACATTTTCTATGGCATCTGGCCGGTGCATCATTGACTCGTTGACTTACTGTCCAACCAATATCACCATCCTAAAGGTCTCACGACATTTGAGACTAGGTCATAGAACCAACTGGTCATGCTCAAAGGTGGGGCAAAAACGCCTGCAGCCATAGAGAAGGGGGAGATGCCATGAATTGTACAAATGGGGACAATGGCGCACGCTTTTGGACAGTCTCTCCTCAAAGGTATTAATGGTGTTGTACTCACTTGTACACATGAAAAGTGACTGAACTAGTTCAGTGAAGAATGAAAATAGAGATCTTGACAGAAGTTCTAACCCAGCCTGCTTTCACACCTCCACAAATCTGGTCAATCACTGCATAAAGATACTCGGATTGTCTGTTTCAGAAAGTTACCGATTTGGAAGCGCATTATCAGAACTGTAGTTCAAAACAAATGTGTAATCTCTGAAAAAATTTAGATTTGTTATGTCAATGTCCTTTACTTCCATCATAGAAAATCCTTAGGGCATGAATTGATATTACTCTAAATAGTAGGCTAAGTAGTATCAAACATATTTTGATTAAAAATGCCTCACATTTGCCCTGTGATCACCTGCTGCAGTGTCTAGCGAACCCTCCATCTTTATTTACTGCCACAACACTGGCAGACAGGAAGGGGTGGATGGATGTAAACAGGGGAAGAAGGATAGTTTTCCAGGAAATGATATACAGCCTCTTTCTCTGCCTGCTGCTCCCACTCTAATGGCAGGATCATTCAATCTGATGCATCCAGACAGCCGCACACACACACACACACACACACACGCACACGCACACACACACAATGTAAAGATGGATAGAAGCTCTTGTCCACAAACAATGAATATCTGCAGACTAGCAGTGAATGGAGGCACATCTGTGAGACTCGGAGAGGTGAAGAACATCCACTGTATTCTTTTTATATGCGCCTCCTCTCTTTCACACTCTCGCTTTTTCCTGCTTTCACATTTTCTGTCATAGTATGTCAAAAGCTCCAGTTCTGCAGCATGACCAACCAACCCTCCATGATGAAAAAATTACTTCTTCATCTCTCTCCATCAAAGAAAATGAGAAATGTCACACTGCATTTTTCAAGGGACAGCATTTGAATTTTTAGAATGCCTTTCAAGCTCTGCTTTCTTAATCTATTTTCTCTCAGGGTAAAGCTATTTTTCCAAGGTGTCCCAATTAGTTTGGACTAGTAAGGAATCAAATCATAATTAATAAATAAAATTTGATGTTTTATTTTTATCCTCAAGTAGGACGCACTGTGATACTATCATGAAAGCCATATTCAGTTTCAGCTTCATTGTTTACAGATAGGAAACACTGGCTTCTGTTCTTCTTGCCTCAGGCAGGTTGAAAAATAGCAGTTAGAGTGGCCTGCTTGTTGAGGCAGAAAGCTGACCTGAAAGCACGCAGCAGAGATTTAGCATGGCTAATAAAGCATTTTTGCAGGCCTGTCATGGCAGTGAAGTCAGCTGCCTGACTGAGGCTGTAAGGCAGGTAGCAGATGTTAGCAACGCTAGCAGTCTAATAGCGAGCAGGTGGTAGGAATGCTAACAGGTTCATCAGAATCAGGTAGCAGATGTTAGCGATTACAGTTGGCACAGTTCAAAAAATCTTCACGTCAACAACTCATTTAATCTGTGACTAAGACTTAAAGGACCATCCCAGAGTTTGTTAGTGTTTCAGCGTGTTCTACCGTACATTGCTGCGACCTTTTACTCACAACTGTACACTAGTCTACCTCAGTATTATATTTCATATTATATTCTATTTTATTTTATTCTATTTTATATATATCCTATTTTATTCCTATATTTGAACTTTTGCACTATTTATGTCCTTGTCTTAGATTCTCTTTTTCTCATTTCTCATTTTAGTTGTGTGATTTTCTTTTGTACATATTGTTTGAGCATTGTTGGAGGGAGCCTGAGAACAAGAATTCCATTGCCAACAACTGCTGCACTGTAATTGTTGTGCATATGACAATTAACTTGAACTTGAAAAACTTAGATAGTGTTTAGATTTTTTTGAAAGTGTTTTTCTACATTTCATTTCCCCTTGGTATGAAAATCAATTCAAAACTTGCCTTTAACAGGTATGACAGTGACAATCATGTTTAATGTTTGACAAATTTTATGTAATTGTAGTGATACAGTGCAGAATTTCTAAATCAGTCTGAACATACAATTGCATTATCACACAGCATGTAGCTTTGACAAATAAGACAGCAGACGTAATGTTCATTGTAATAAATCAATCTCTGTAAGTTAATTTACATATACCAAAATGAATAAAAAAACACATTTGGAAAGTAGATGCTGGTTTACAGCATTCAAAAATACTGGTATGGTTCTTAAAGATTTTTCTTTAAAAAGTGGAAAAGTAAACAGTATGATGA